>JAKOOJ010000015.1:294185-424185 GCA_022577455.1 Arizona elegans
GAGCCCAGCTTCTTTCCCCCACCCAAAAATCTTCACAGCCTTTCTGAGACCCCCCCCACCCCACTCCATTCCCATGGGGAGGGAGGGGGGGATTTCTGTGTCTTACCCCAGCTTCCTCCGCTGCAGGAAAGAGCGTCCCCGGCTCAAACCACAAAAACAGCTACCCCCTGCCCACACTCGGGGCGCGTGCATGTGGCTAACCTACTTTCTAGAAGTGACACAGAGGTGCAAGTAAGGCTCAAGTTCATTGTAGGGAATTATAATTCTGGGGCATAGATAGATAGATAGATAGATAGAGAGATAGAGAGATAGATAGGGAGAGAGAGATGGAGGGAGGGAGAAGGAGAGAGAGAAGGAGAGAGAGGGGGGAGAAGGAAAGAGGGAGAGATAGAGAGAGGGAGAGAGAGGGAAAGAAAGGGAGAAGGAGAGAGAGGGGGGAGAGGAGAGGGAAGATGGGGAGATGGAGGGAGAGAGGGAGAGGGGAAGAGAGGAGAAGGAGAGAGGGGGAGAAGGGGAGAGGAGAGAGAAGGAAAGAGGGAGAGATAGAGAGAAGGAGAGAGGGAGAGGGGGAGAGAGAGAGAGAAGGAAGGGGAGAGGGGAGAGAGGGGAGAGAGAGAAGGAAGGGGAGAGGGAGAAGGGGGAGAGGGAGAGGGAGAGAGAGGGAGAAGGAGAGAGAGGAGGGAGAAGGAAAGAGGGAGAGATAGAGAGAGGGGAGAGGGGAGAGGGAGGGAGAGAGAGAGGGAGAGAGGGAGAAGGAGAGAGAGAAGGAGAGAGAGAGGGGGGGAGAAGGAAAGAGGGAGAGATAGAGAGAGGGAGAGAGAGGGAGAGAGAGGGAAAGAAAGGGAGAAGGAGAGAGAGGGGGGAGAAGGGGAGAGGGAGATGGAGGGAGAGGAGGGAGAGAGAGAGGGAGAAGGAGAGAGAGGGGGAGAAGGGGAGAGGGAGAGAAGGAAAGAGGGAGAGATAGAGAGAAGGAGAGAGGGAGAGGGGGAGAGAGAGAGAAGGAAGGGGAGAGCGAGAGAGGGGGATAGAGAGAGAAGGAAGGGGAGAGGGAGAGGGAGAGAGAGGGAGAAGGAGAGAGAGGAGGGAGAAGGAAAGAGGGAGAGATAGAGAGAGGGAGAGGGGGAGAGGGAGAAGGAGAGAGAGAAGGAGAGAGAGGAGGGGGGAGAAGGAAAGAGGGAGAGATAGAGAGAGGGAGAGAGAGGGAGAGAGAGGGAAAGAAAGGGAGAAGGAGAGAGAGGGGGAGAAGGGGAGAGGGAGAGGGAGGGAGAGGGAGAGGGAGAAGGAGAAGAGGGGGAGAAGGGGGAGAGGGAGAGAAGGAAAGAGGGAGAGATAGTGAGAAGGAGAGAGGGAGAGGGGGAGAGAGAGAGAGAAGGAAGGGGAGAGAGGGAGAGAGGGGGAGAGAGAGAGAGAAGGAAGGGGAGAGGGAGAAGGGGAGAGGGAGAGGGAGAGAGAGGGGAGAAGGAGAGAGAGGAGGGAGAAGGAAAGAGGGAGAGATAGAGAGAGGGGAGAGGGGGGAGAGGGAGGGAGAGAGAGAGGGAGAGAGGGGAGAAGGAGAGAGAGGGGGGAGAAGGGGAGAGGGAGAGAGGGAGGAAGAGAGGGAGAAGGAGAGAGAGGGGGAGAAGGGGGAGAGAGGGAGAAGGAAAGAGGGAGAGAGAGGGAGAGGGAGAGAGGGAGAGAGAGAGGGAGGGAGAGAGGGAGAGAGAGGAGGGATGTAACTGTAGATATAGAGGTAGACACACACATCTTAAAAAAATAACGACGCTAACACAGAGGAGCAAATAGCAGGCTGAAGACTTCCTGACAGAGAAGCTAAAATTAGAGAAGGAAGGGGTTTTTTTTTGTTTGTTTGTTTTTTTTTGCATACAGCAAAAAAAAGTGTTTAACTTTGGCCTGGGCCCTGCTAAAGAGGAGCCAGTTTGGAAGAAAATGGCACGCTCTGGCCTAAAGAAAGTCTGTCCACCTGTACTAAATTATATTTTTATTTTTATTTTTTTATCCACTTTGTTCGTTTATAAATAACTCAAGGCGGCGGATATGCTTAATGCTTCTTCGTTCCTCCTGTTTTTCCTCACAACAGCCCTGTGAAGCGGGTGGAAAGAGAGGGAGTGGGCCGAAGTCACCCAGCTGGCTTTCGTGACTAAGACAGGACTAGAACTCACAACTCATAACTCCTGGTCTAAGACGGGACTTGAACTCACAACTCACAACTCCTGGGTGGCCCAAGGTCACCCAGATGGCTTTCATGCCTAAGACGGAACTAGAACTCACCGTCTCCTGCAGAGGTGGGTTTCAGCAGATTCTGACCAGTTCTGGAGAAACGGTAGCAGAAATTTTGTGTAGTTCGGAGAACCGGTAATAAAAATTCTGACTGGCCCCACCCTCATCTATTCTCTGCCTCCCAAGTCCCAGCTGATCGGGAGGGAAATGGGGATTTTGCAGTATCCTTCCCCTGCCATGCCCACCAGTCACCACCCACAGAACCGGTAGTAAAAAAATTTGAAACCCCACCAGTGGTCTCCTGGTAATTGGCCCAAATTCACCCAGATGGCTTTCATGCCTAAGGGCAGGACTAGAACTCACTGTCTCCCAGTTTTTAAGCCAGCATCTTAACTACACCAAAGTGACTCTACACTAGACCAAATTAAAGTAAGTAAGTAAGTAAGTAAGTAAGTAAGAAAGAAATAAATAAAAAGGAAGGAAGGAAGGAAGGAAGGAAGGAAGGAAGGAAGGAAGGAAGGAAGGAAAGAAAGAAAGAGGAAGAAAGAAAGAAAAGTAAGTAAGAAAGAAAGAAATAAAAAGGAAGGAAGGAAGGAAAGAAAAGAAAGAAAGAAAAAAGAAAGAAAAGAAGAAAAGAAAGAGAAAGAAAGAAAGAAAAAAGAAAAGAAAGAAGAAAGAAAGAAAAGAAAGAAAGAAAGAGAAAGAAAGAAAGAAAGAAAAGATAAGAAGATAAGATGCCAGTGTTAAACACTTCAAGATGTCGACTTCAGGAAAGGGAAGTGAGAAAAGGAACTTCATTGACTTCAGCCAAGGGCCTGTTATTTCGCTCCTTCTCCTGATATTTTTTCTTGCTATTATATCCCTCCAGAGCAGGGAGCCCATTTATTTTTTATATAAACCTGAACACCAAGAGAACAAGAACTGAGGAAAACCACCATGGCGTAAAACGAAAGCAGCACCTTCTGCAAAAAAAAGTGTGTGGCTCTCACATTCTGCAAAGCCGCAAACTCCTGAGGTTGGCGCAACGGTGACTTTGGGCAGCTCCCTCCTGAGTATTCTCGCTGGAGAAGGGGAAGAGACCCCCACCCCCACCCTTCCTGGGGACACTCCCACCAGCCCTGCCTGTAAGGAGGATGCTAAGAACTGAGGTTCCTCTTGGGCTGATTCTCTCTGCCACCACAGTTCTGTCCCAGCTCTTTTTTATAGTAATAGAGTTGTTTGTTTGTTTGTTTGTTTTATTAGATTTATATACCGCCCTACTCCCGAAGGACTCAGAGCGGTAAACAGGTACAAAATAAAATACATAGATACAAAAGTTAAAAGACATAATTAAAACCAGATTAAATAATTTAGCCCGAGACAATTAAAAATCCCAATAATTTAAAACAGATTAAAATTTCGATTTAAAAGAATTTTAAAAACAGGGGAGAAAATTAGGCCAAGCCGGCTTGCTGGAATAGGAGACTCTTAAGAGCACGGCGGAAAGTGTGCAGATCCGGGATCCTCCGTATCTCTGGGGGGAGCTCGTTCCAGATAGTGGGTGCCCCCACAGAGAAGGCCCTCCCCCTGTGGGCCGCCAGTCAACATTGTTTAGCTGACGGCACCCGGAGGAGCCCCTCTCTATGAGAGAGTACTGGCCGGTGGGAGGCTACTGATGGCAGCAGGCGGTCCCCATAGATAACCAGGTCCTAAGCCATGGAGCGCTCTAAAGGTGGTAATCAAAAACCTTGAAGCGCACCCGGAAGACCACTGGGAGCCAGTGCAGCTCACGCAGGAGAGGTGTCACACGGGAGCGCCATGCTGCTCCCATGACCACCTGAGCGGCCGCACTCTGCACCAGTTGGTGCCTCCGGGTGCTCCTCAAGGGGAGGAGAGTGTTTGCAGTAGTTGGAAGGGACCTTGGAGGTCATCCGGTCCAACCCCCTGCTCGTGCGGGAGGACCTGTGTTAGGGATTCGAACCGCCGACCTGCTGACCCTTTCTGATCGACGAGCTCAGTGTCTTAGCCACCGAGCCACCTGGTCAGCTCTGTTCTTCTGCATTCTGCAGGCTGAAATGCTTAGCTGCCCCCTAACCCAGTTCTTTTGGGGAAATGTATCAGAAATCAGCCAGCCTTCCCTCTCGTTTAAGGGGGGAAGCAAGCATGGCCAGATCTCATGCCTTTGTGTTTTTTTTTTTTCGACCTCGCCAGACGTCTCGTGACCCACAACAGTTGGAAAATGGGGACTGTCGTGGTTTTGAGTCAGCACACACACATACATACCACAGACGGGAATGTTAAGCCCCGTAAGGTGTTTTCTAGAAAGACAAAAGAGTCGACACTTTCGATGACTCCACGGCTTTCTTTGTTCGCGGAATGGTCCTCGGCCACAATACAAAGAAGCTTGGGTTTGACTTCAGCCTCTCTGATCTTCCCAACCTTTAACCTAAAACCTCGTAGACGACCCTCACTCTGTCAAGGACCGAGGAGTATTCATTTCAAAAGATCTAAGCCCCAGAGCTCACTGGTAACAGCATTGCCAAAAAGGCATTAAGAGTTGTTAACCTAATTTTGGGAAGCTTCTTCTCCGGGTAACATTGTACCAGATGAATAAACCAGGGCATACAAAACCTTTGCCAGACCAATTCTTGAATACAGCTCGTCTGCCTGGAATCCGCACTGTATATCAGACGTTAATACAATTGAATGAGTCCAGAGATGTTTCACGAGAGGAGTACTCCACTCCTCTTCTCACAACAGAATACCTTATACAGGCACCAAGACAAATTCCTTGTGTGTCCAATCACACTTGGCCAATAAAGAATTCTATTCTATTCTATTCTATTCTATTCTATTTCTATTCTATTCTATTCTATCTATTCTATTCTATTCTATTCTATTCTATTCTACCCTACCCTACCCTACCCTACCCTACTCTACTCTACTCTATTCCCACCAACATTCTTGAAATGTTGGGCTTAAGACAACCTAAAACTACGCCGTCTACAGTCTGACCTAAGCTTAGTACACAAAATTGTCTGCTCCAATGTCTTACCTGTCAACGACTACTTCAGCTTCAATCGCAATAATACACAGGCAAACAGTAGATACTCACTCATAATAAACCGCTCAAACTCGATTGTAGAAATTATGACTTCAGCAAACAGAGTGGTCGATGCCTGGAATGCACTACCAGACTCTGTGGTTTCTTCCCCAAACCCCCAAAACTTTAACCTTAAACTGTCTACTGTTGACCTCACCGCATTCCTAAGAGGTCCGGTAAAGGGGGCGTGCATAAGCTCACCATCGTGCCTTCCGTCCCTGTCCTACTGTCCCCATGTATTAGTACTCATTTATTATGTATATACTTATACCTGTTTTATACTTATATGTGTGTATGTTATGTTTATACTTATACTTATTTTCTCATACATGCTTGACAAATTAATAATAAATAAATAAAATGAAATAAATAAAACACATCCGATCTGATTTAACTTCTGGGGGAATCAACTAAACACACTATAATTGCCCCTCAATTGCAGAGAAAAAGAAGCTGAGCTCGGGGGAAGAAAAACAACCCATAATGAAGATCCAAAGGGATTTTCCTGAAAATTCTCCATCTTAGCCCTTAAAAAAAAAATCTCACTAAGAAAAAAAACACACACACACCTTGATATTCAAATGAACTTGCTCATTTCCTGGTCAGGAAAACAGGGATTCAGAGGAAGCGTGCAAGGAAATGGATAACTGCAAATCCAGTGAGGGAAACGGCGGGACCCTCCCTGGGGGAAAGTGGGGGTGGTGGTGGTCTGGAAGTCCTAGGCCTCTCAGACCCAGAGCTGGCTGTTTACATGTCTGCAGAAAGTATATATTTTGTTTGTTTGCTTGTTTGCTCCTGGAAAAGGATCCTGTGAGAGTTGGCTGCTAGTTGAGAATGCAGAGGGAAAGTTACTGCACCTCTTCTTCTATGCAAGCACCTCTTCTTTTCAGACTTCTGCTCGAAAGGTGTTGTCACACAAAAGAGTTGACTCATTTAAATTTAATGCAGCGGCATTCTTTATTCAGGGTCATGCGAGGGAGGGAGGGAAGACAGAAGAAGGATGAAAGGGAGGGAGGGAGGGAGGCAGATGAGAAAGAGGGAGGGACGGAGGGAGGGAGGAAAACAGATGGAGGGAAGAAGAAAGAAAGATGAGAGGGAGGGAGGGAGGAAGGAAGGAAGATAGATGGAAGGAGGGAGAGATGAGAGGGAGGGAGGGAGGAAGACAGAGAAGAAGGATGAAAGCAAGGGAGGGAAGGAGGAAGGAAGACAGAGGGGAGGGAGGGAGGAAGAGATGAGAGGGAGGAAGACAGGGAGGAAGGGAGGAAGACAGTGGAGGGAGGAAGACAGAGAAGAAGGATGAAAGGAAGGGAGGGAGGGAGATAGATGGAGAGGGAGGGAGGAAGGAAGACAGATGGAGGGAGGGAGGAAGAGATGAGAGGGAAGGCGGGGAGGGCAGGAGGGAGGAAGACAGAGGGAGAGAGAGAGGGAGGAAGACAGATGAGAGGGAGGAAGGAAGGAAGACAGATGGAGGGTAGGATGGGCAGACAGATGAGAAGGAGGGAGGGAGGAAGAAAGGAAGACAGATGGAGGGAGGGAGAAATGAGGAGGGAGGGAGGGAGGGAGGAAGACAGAGGAGAAGGATGAAAGGGGAGGGAGGGAGGAAGAGGAGGAGGGAGGAAGGGAGGAAGACAAATAGAGGGAGGGGAGGAAGACAGATGGAGGAAGGGAGGGAGGATGAAGAGAGGGAGGGAGGACAAAGACAGAAGGGAGGGAGGGAGGGAGGAAGAGATGAGAGGGAGGGGAGGAAGGGAGGAAGGGAGGAAGGAAGACAGATGGAGGAAGGGAGGGAGGATGAAGAGAGGGAGGGAAGGAGGAACAAAGACAGGAGGGAGGGGAAGAGGAAGAGATGAGAGGGAGGAAGGGAGGAAGGAAGGAAGACAGATGGAGGGAGGGAGGGAGGGGAGGATGAAGAGAGGGAGGAGAGGGAGGAAGAAAGGAAGGAGGGGAGGGAGGAGGATAGAAGAAGGAAGAAAGGGAGAGGGAAAAGAGAAGAATGGAAAAAATGGAAAAGAGGAGAGGAGAGGAAGGTGGGTACAGACAGGTGAGGTCTGAAGCATCTCTTCAGAACAATTTATGAGGTATGTAGAGCTTTAGCCTAAATATGGTCTTCCCTAAAAACACCCGTAGTTAAAATATTGGGGAGGCCTTCAAAAGAGAGAAGGGGAGGCCTTCCTGCACTATTCCCTCGAAAACTGAGGCACCAAGTTCCTTGCGTGGGACAGGATGACATGGCTTAAGGAACCGCTCCTTATTCTGGAATAAAATGTGGTATTCCTTTTCAAGGTAATAAAGAACAGAGTTGTTTCTTTCTTATTTCCACGCCCGCCACCCTTCGCGGGAGACGTAGCATTAAGTGTGGAAAGCCATTTTAATTTTAACTTGCCATCTGTTTAAAATTGCTCGAGACTTTATTGTTCTCCAGCTCGGCTTTCTTAAATGCTATATTGTAAAATTACATTTTAAAAAAAAAAAGAAAAAGAAAGAGCCAGCCTTCAAGACTATATTACTCATGAGAAAATGCTAGAGGAAACCAATGAGACAAATAACCCGGCAAACCAATTTAAGACTCATTAATTATTGGTTGCAACTAACTTAACGCGCCCTGTTCCTTAGGCATTCTCCGAGCGTAGGAAGGCTGCCTATAAATATATTAATTAAATAAATATAACATAGCGTAGCCCATTCCAATCAAAAAGGGATGGTGTGTGCCGGCACCATTTTATTTTTCCAAGCCGTACAAATGTGATTCTTGTTCTGGAATTTTTCTGGTCGCAAATCCAAGGAGAAAAACAAAAAAAATCTTGGGTGTGTAAAAAAAACAAAAACAAACAGCTGTATACAAAATTGTGGGCAGCTGGATATGTATATTAATTTGCCTCCCGTGCAGGAGTGGGGCTTCAAAAAATTTTAGCAAGGGCTTCTCTGCCCGGGTGCTGGATGGGCATGGCCATGGTGGGCATGGCCTGGTCACCCTCTCTGCACTACAGCGGGGAAGGGGACGGGGGACAGGGGGGAGGACAGACGTTTTTTGCCCTCCCCGGGCTCCGGAGGTTTTTCTCGAGCCTCCGGGAGGGATGAAAACAGCCTCCCCAGGCTCCAGAGGCCCTCTAGAGGCCAGAAACGGGCCCATTTCCAGCCTTCCCAAACTTCTGATAGGCCCATTTTTTCACCCTCCCCAAGCCTCCACGTGTACCCTGCACTTACCTACATCCGAAATGGGCCACGTGGGGACTCCGGTTAGGGGAGGCATGGAGTGGGTTGTAACCACCCAGGAGTGGGATTTTGGGGATTCTCCGAAACTGCACAGAATCTTAGCTAGAGGTTCTCCCGAATCCCTGCGAACCCCCAGCAGGCCCACCCCTGCCTTCGTGGTACCCAATCTACCACTTAGCACAGAAATGGTTGCCAGCGGGGGTAAAACTCCTGCCCACTGCTGCTCTCAAATTAAAATTCATTATAGATGCTCTGGTGGGGGGGGAAAGAATATTTAGATGCTGGGATATTATAAAAATGTACGCCAAATGATGAAATAAAAAAAAAATTGAATAAGAAATTGAAATGAGAATAAAGATAATTAGAAAATCGGGGCTGCTCAGATATCACTTTAGATTGAACTGAAGTAGAAGAGAGGAGTAGAGAGAGAGGAAGGGGGGAAGAGAGGAGAGGAGACGGAGAGAAAGAAGAAAGGGAGAAGGAGAGGAAGAAAAGGGAGGAGAAAGAGGAGCAGAGGAGAAGCTTAGAAGGGGGGAAGAAGAGAGGAGTGGGGGGAAGAGAAGGGGAGGAAGAACGAAGGAAGTAGGAGGAGGAAGAGGAAGGAAGAGAAGGAGAGGAGAAGAAGAAAGGTTGGAGTAAAGTTAAAGGATAAAAGAGCAGCCCCGAAAAAGTAAAAATTGAAAAATGAAAGTTAAAAGAAAAGACGAATGAAAAATGATGGAAATGATTGTGCATGTAAATGTGTTTTATGAGAAATAAAAATAAAAAACTTTTTTTAGTAAAAGAAAAAAAGATGCTGGGATATAGGTCTATATGCCTATAAAGAGGTCAGGCGTGAAGAAACAGGATGCCACATTAAATTCTAGCTAAGATGATTTATTGTGCAAGCCTTTTCGACAAAAATCTAGTTCAACTAACATTAAATTGGCAATTAGAGAAGAGTCAACGGAAATTCAAGAAGGGCTGAAATCGAACCCATCGTAGGAAAATAACGACTCCGTATTGATTCAAGAATTCCAGCAGAAATCAAGAGTTAAAAGATCAAGAATGGACAAGCCAAGGCCAACACCACTGTAGAAGATCCCAACTGAAAATAACAGAATAAACAGAGTTGGAAGGGACCTTGGGAGGTCTTCTAGTCCAACCCCCAGCTCAGGCAGGGAAAAAAAAAACTATATCATTTCAGACAAATGGTTATGCAACATCTTCTTAAAAACTTCCAATGTTGGAGCATTCACAACTTCTGGAGGCAAGTTGTTCCACTGATTAATTGTTCTCACGGTCAGGAAATTTCTCCTAAATTCTAAGTTGCTTCTCTCCTTGATTAGTTTCCACCCATTGCTTCTTGTCCTGCCCTCAGATGCTTTGGGAGAATAGGTTGACTCCCTCTTCTTTGGGGCAGCCCCTCAAATATTGGGAGGCTGCTATCATGTCAACCCTGGTCCTTCTTTTCCTTAAACCAGACATATCCAATTCCTGCAACCATTCTTGATATGTTTTAGCCTCCTAACTGTCTTTGTTGCTCTTCTCTGCACTCTCAAAATGTTAATTTGCCATGTGCTTAGCTCTGTTTAGTAAGAACCCTCCAAGCTAACTTCTTTTAGCGTGCCTCTCTCTCTCTTTGTGTGTGTTTGTGTATTTCCTCTGGCAGATCCTGGGCTGTAAGAATACACAGGATATCCAAAAGGAGATGTTGAAAAAGTAACTTCCTTTTAAACCAGTTCCTAACCAGCCAGACAAGCAAATGCAACTGAATACGGTTTTCAAGTGTTAAAAAAACAATAAATTATATTATTCAAACAATTTGCTGCAATCGTTCCTACGGTGCTCATTTTTTCCTTTCTTTAAACGATGACATACAAATAAGGGTATGCAGGTTGTCCTGGACTTGTGACCGTAATTGGGAGCAGAATTTCTGTTTGCTAAGGAAGGCGGTTACTAAGTGAGTTACGCCCAATGTCACTACTCTTTTTTTTGCCACAACTGTTAAGCAAATCACACCAGCCCAAGTGAATCATGTGGTCATTAAGCGAATCCGGCTTCCCCCGTTGAAGTTTACTTGTCGGGAGCAACCATGGTAAGTGCGAGGACCGGTCTTAAAAGTCACTTTTTTTTCAGTGCGGTTGTAACTTCAGTCAGGAAGCAAAATGGTTGTAGGTCTGTTGTACAGTAGCCACGGGGAAAAAGCTGGCTATTTAGGGTACTAGAAGTCCATTTAAAGGTATTTTACTGATGCAGAATGGATCCTTGTGTAAATCTGGCAATTGTGAAACCTACAAAGCTCAAGAAGATGTTTTGAAAATGTTGGAATGTCTAGAAAGAGTGCAGGGAAGAGCCATCAGGATGATGAGGGGACTGGAGACTAAAACATACAATGAATGGTTGCAGGAACTGGGCATGGCTAGTCTAGTGAAGAGAAGGACCAGGGGAGACAGGATAGCAGTCTCCCAATACTTGAGGGGCTGCCACGAGAGAGGAGGAAGGGGGTCAAGCTATTTTCCAAAGCACCCAAAGGCCAGACAAGGAGCAATGGATGGAAACTGATCAAGGAGAGATTCACCTAGAAATAAGAAATTTTCTGAGAATGAGAGCAATCTATCGATGGAACAGAAGTTGCTTTCAGAAGTTGTGGGAGCTTCATCACTGGAGGCTTTTCAAGAAGAGACTGGGCACTATAAAAAAAGATGTTGAGACTCTAGAAAGAGTGCAGAGAAGAGCAACCAAGATGATGAGAGGACTGGAGGCTAAAAACATACGATGGAACGGTTGCAGGAAACTGGGCCTGGCTAGTCTGGTGAGAGAAGGACCAGGGGAGACAGGATAGCAGTCTTCCCAATATTTGAGGGGCTTGCAACAGAGAGGAGGGGGGTCAAGCTATTTTTCAAGGGTACCTGAAGGCCAGGCAAGGAATAATGGATGGAAACTGATCAAGGAGAGATTCAACCTAGAAATAAGGAGAAATTTTCTGACAGTAAGAACAATCAACCGATGGAACAGAAGTTGCCTTCAGAAGTTGTGGGAGCTTCATCAATGGAGACTTTCAAGAAGAAACTGGACAACCATTGGTCAGAAATGGGTGCAGGGTCTCCTGTTTGGGCAGTGAGTTGGACTAGATGACCTACAAGGTCACTTCCAACTCTGTTAATATGTATCTAAAGGCTCTAAACACCAAATTGGAATTTACACCTCTTCTTCTTCTTCTTCTTCTTCTTCTTCTTCTTCTTCTTCTTCTTCTTCTTCTTCTTCTTCTTCTTCTTCTTCTTCTATCTTCTTCTTCTTCTTCTCTTCTTCTTCTTTCTTCTTCTTCTTCTCTCTTCTTCTTCTTCTTCTTCTTCTCTTCTTCTTCTTCTCTTCCCCCAATGATTATATTGTAATTGTTCGGGGCTCTTGTCCCACCGTGGCAACCTAGCAAGAATAATGGAAACTTCTGATTTGAAACTCCCCCAAAAGGCAAGTCTGGGGTTTGTTTTTGTTTTTAAAATACTCATTCAGGGTAAATTGAGACCAAATTCTCCAGCTAGATCAGCTTAATGGAAAAGGAGCCAGGCAATTGTGAAGAACTCTGCAGGAGGCCCAGTCTAGATTTGTTTTGCTGACCTCTTTCCCGGGAAGTCTTTATTTTTTAAAATTAAACTCCATTATAAAATCACTTTCCTTTCCTTCTGACCGGTGGCCCTGTGGAACAACAAACTCAAATTCAGCGGTTGAATCATAGCTAGTTCAGACTCTTGGATTAAGTGGTGGGGGGGGGGGAGGAAAAAAATGAAAAAATCTCCAAAATTCAACTTTTGCTTACAATTGGAAGCAAAAACACAGAGGGAGCACAGAGGGAGCATTACAAGTGGATCTCGACTTTCAAGAGTTCATTTACTGACCATTCAAGTGGGGCAATGGTGGGGGGGCAGGGATTTTTTCTACCGGTTCTCTGAACCACCCGCCTCCATTGCTACCCGGATCAGGCGATCTGGTCTGAACCGGGAGCATTTCACCCCTGGCTTGAAGTAAACAAAACCCTCTGAACTCGATTCGGAAGTGCTGACCAGGAAGGACTCTCTAAGCTTTTCTTTCTGGGTCAAATGTCCGATTTTGGAGAAGACCAAGTTTCTCATTTATCAAAACTGTTCTATAAAGGTAGTCCTTGATTTACAACCGCAACTGAACTCAAAATCTGTTGTTAACGGAGACATTTGTTAAGTGAGCTTTGCCCCATTTTATGACCTTTCTTGCCGTTAAGTAAATCACTGCAGTTATTAAGTTAGTAACAAGGTGGTTAAGTGAATCCGGATTTCCCCATTGACTTTGCTCCTCAGAAGGTCACAAAAGGGACACAGCAACCGTCATAAATACGAACCAGTTGCCAAGCATCTGAATTTTGGTCACATGACCATGGGGGTGGCACACATCATAAGTGTGAAAAACGGACATAAGTTGATTTTTTCCAGATCTTTGAATGGTCACTTTGAATGGTCACTAAGCAAACTGTTGTAAGTCCAGGACTACCGGTAAACATCTCTATACACATAAAACCCTCAAATGTTAGATGTCTATGGAGATTCTCAGTCATCCAAAAAGGTGCTTTTTTTTCCCTCCCAAGAGGCAACTGGATTTTCTGGTTTTTCTTTGAAGAGGTTTCACCTCTCATCCAAGAAGCTTCCTCAGGTTCTCTCAGAAGCTTCCTCAGCTTCTCTCAGAGCTGAAGAAGCTTCTCGGATGAGAAGCGAAACCTCTTCAAAGGAAAATCCAGAAAGTCCACTTGCCTCTTGGGGAAAAAAAAAACCACCTTAAATGTTAGCTTTAGATTAATAGGCAGTATATCCACCAACTCAAAGGCAGGAGAATTAAATCAATAATTCTTCATTCGTTGGTGGGAAAGCAACAACTTTTTCTCTTCCCATTCATGTTTGACCCAGCTGAGTTTCGTAAACGTTGTCTCTGTAATTTTATAAACGATTCAGAAACCCTATATGTTCAATATTTAGTTTTTTTCCAACAGCCAGATGACAATATATATATATATATTTTCTCTTTGCAATGGCCTCTTTCAATTGCCGAAGAAGCGATAACATCGCCAAGGAAATATAATGGTTTAGCAAATGAATGGCTGTAATGAGGCTGTTCAGACAGTTTTGAAGTCGGTCAAATTCTTTCTTGTCGCAACGCACAATCCGTTTTTCTAAATGCGTTCCTTTATGGTTTATCTTGGACTCCACTCTGTTTCTCTGATACCTAGAGGCATCCAGCAATTAAAATATAGTAGGTGGCTGATTAACAGGAATACATATAAGAGGAAGGAGGTTAAAGCCAATTTAAAAAAACACCAAAAAACATCCAAACTCACAAATTGAACGGATCCTAGCAGAACTCAATCAGTTGAGGGCCTGGCCTTCCCTACATCAGCAAACACACAGATTCTCCAAAGCAGAAAGGAAATACCTTGTAATAGAATTGAAAAACTTGAGGATTGCTAGATTTAAATTTTCAAACAGAATGGAAATGGGGAAGGGTGCTGGGAATTGTAGTCCAGCAATATCTGGATTTCTTTTTTTTTATAGATGCCTGAGATTGGTAATTGAGGATGGGGGAAGAGAGAGAGAGACCATCGTGGGTGTGATATCACACACATAAATCAGATTACCATTTTAAAAGTTTTCTTTCTCTCCACGTTTTGCCACGTTTTTGCAGTTATGCAGAAAAGAAAAATACAGAATAACAGAGTCAGAAGGGACCTTGGAGGTCTTCTAGTCCATTCCCCTGTTCAAGCAGGAGACCCTATACCATTCTGAACAAAGTTTTGTCCAATCTCTTCTTAAAAACTTCCTGTGTTGGAGCATTCACAACTTCTGAAGAAAAGTTATTCCACTAATCGATTGTTCTCGCGGTCAGGAAATTTTCCCTTAGTTCTAAGTTGCTTGTCTCTTTGATTAGTTTCCACCTGTTGCTTCTTGTCCTGCCCTCAGGTGCTTTGGAGAATAGAATGACCCCTTCTTCTGTTTAACAACCCCTCAAATATTAGAACATGATTATCATGTCACCCCTAGTCCTTTTTTTCCCACTAAACTATCTACGCCCAGTTCCTGCAACCGTTCTTCATACGTTTTAGCCTCCAGGCCCCTAATCATCTCTGTTGCTCTTCTCTGCACTCTTTCCAGAGTCTCTACAGCTTTTTTATAATGTGAGGACCAAAACCAAACATGAAATTGTGATCATCATCATTTAACGACCCCATAATCCCTTGCGGGGTGGAGTCTGGGCAACTGAATGGAGCTAGCAGAATGTTGACTGACCGGATGCTCTTCCTGTCTCCAATGCGGAGTTTTGTTCAGCAGATCGATTCTCATTGTGCCCAGAGAGAGAAATATTCGCCTCTACTTAGGATCGAACTCGCGGCCCCCTGATTGTGAGATGAGAGCTCCACCTCTAGGCCACCGTACCACTCTCAAACATGAAATTGTGACACTGTTGAAAAATCAGTTGGTCAAAAGGTCAAAAGCTGCCTGCTGGAAGATACCCCCACAAGCCACAAAGGATAAGATGCAGTCAACTTATAGGGAGCTCCTTCAGCCATTTTGATCGCGGTGATACCTAAGGACCACAATAAACACAAGTCTCTCCAGCTGTTGTTGGACATCCTTCACCCCCCACCCAGGGGTGAAATCCAAATTTTTTCCCTACCAGTTCTGTGGGCGTGGCTTGGTGGGCGTGGCTTGGCTTGACGGGCATGGCAGGGGAAGGATACTGCAAAATCCCCATTCCCTCCCATTCCTGGGGGGAAGGATATTGCAAATCTCCATTCCCATCCCACTCTGCGGCCAGCCAGAGGTGGTATTTGCCGGTTTTCCGAATTACTCAAAATTTCCACTACCAGTTCTGCAGAACCTGTCAAAACCTGCTGGATTTCACCCCTGCCCCCACCCCAACCATTTAAGAGCCATGTTCAAAGAAAATCTTGCAAGAGGGCCCCATTTTGAGAGAAGGGGCTCCCAAAAGGCAAATATCCTCACTCCCAAATACCCCCAATAAAATATATTCTGAAAAATGTTGTATTGCAGAGGTCATTTATACTCAGTGGTCCTCAACCTGGCAATGGATGTCATCCCAGAGGGGTCCACGAAAGCTTGAAAGAATGTTATGATTTGAATCTTGAGTTAAGTCTTGTGAGCTCTGGTGGCTCAGCAGTCTAATTAACATCCACTTACATCTGCTGCCTGCAATTACTGCAAGTTCAAATCTCACCAGGCTCAAGGTTGACTCAGCCTTCCATCCTTTCTAAGGTGGGTAAAATGAGGACCCGGATTGTGGGGGCAATAAGCGGACTTTGTATAAAATATACAAAAGTATGAAGGCTATTGCTTAACGCATTGTAAGCCACCCTGAGTCTCCGGAGAAGGGCGGCATATAAATCAAATAAAAAAAAAACAAAAAACACATCTTAAAATTCTAATTTCTTACTCTAAAGAAATAATACAAAAGAAAAAAAACAACGCTAAAGAAGTAACACAGATGTTGAGCAAACAGGCAGTTTTTCAAAGTCCTGTTTCTAAGACAGTAAAAGCATCAGAAAGGAGCCGAGGTGGTGCAGTGGTTAGAGTGCGGTACTGCAGCTACTTCAGCTGACTGCTAGTTCAGCAGATCAGCGGATCAAATCTCACCGGCTCAAGGTTGACTCAGCCTTCCATCCTTCCGAGGTGGGTAAAATGAGGACCAAGATTGTTGGGGGCAATATGCTATTTAGTATACTGTTGATTGTTGTAAGCCGCCCAGAGTCCTCGGAGAGTGGGCGGCATAGAAATATGAATAATAAAAGAAAAATAAAATAAATTACGATAAATTGAAGAGCAATTTTGATTTTTACAGGAATGTAAGAACCGACGGAAACTGGGACACACTCTTGAGTAACCTTTTATTAGTGTAAATGCTTACTGCCGTTTTCGATGATTATCAATGCAAATGTTATTATGACTGGTAACCAAAACAATTCAAGACTTTTGTTGGTGAGTATTGCTGTGCTTTTTGTGTGTGTGTGTGTGTGTGAGAGTTTTTTGTTTTGTTCCTTTCTAGGCTGACGTTTTTCCCATCAAACGTCAAGCTGGTAAACCGTTTCACCTTTTTTTAACCTGGAAAAGAAAAGAAAAAAAGAAACCCCAAATAATAACAACCCTGTGCAGATGCTGATATGACCATTTAGTACGCAAGTCGAGAAGATTAGGAAATGTGTAGATCTGCAGACTGTTTATCAATCCTCAGCACGTCAAATGCAACAGGAAGGAAGTCCCCAAGACACCCGAAAAGCCAGAATTAATTCACGTTTTCCCAAAATTTACAGAAAATTAAAGGGCGGTCAACTTCCTAAGAATTGAAGAAAAGACAATGGCGACCGTCACGGACGATGAAGAATTAGCTTGAGAACAAAACGACAAGTGGATTGTTGAGCGGACGAGATCTCTTCCAGCGGAACGAAAACCAGAGTCGCCCTTGGCGTGGTCCATCTTCTATAACAACACGGAATTGGTTAATCTTGTAGGGAAGATCTTCTACAGTGCATCCTTGGTAGGAAGGGTCCCTTTAGCACAATTTCGAAATGCGAGACTTATTTTTTATGTTTGTTACTACTTGTGTTTCACATGTATGACGGGTATGCTTCCTAAATTCTGTCTATTTAAAAAAAAAAATCCATGAAAACTTCTGAAGTACTAATATATATATATCTATATATATATATGTATATATAAATATGGAGTCTTACTCTATTTGTATATAGCATCGGAAGTCAACTCATTGTCAACTTACTTCAAAATACTATTCGATCCAGGGGTGAAATCTACTTACCTTCCCTACCGGTTCGGAAGTGTGTGCGCCTTGGACCCTCTGCGCATGTGCAAACCCTTCTTTGCATGCGCAGAAGGTCCAAAACAGGTTAATTCCTGGTTAAAACCAGAAAGTAATGATGTCCGGTCGGGTGGGCGGAGACTCGCATTACCGCCACTATGGGTTCTCCGAACCACCCGACACCGCCGCTACCGGTTCGCCCGAACCAGTACGAACCGGTAGCATTTCACCCCTGATTCGATCCCATATCCCCTCTCTTTCTCTCTCTCTCTCTCTCTCTCTCTCTCTCTCTCTCTCTCTCTCTCTCTCTCTCTCTCTCTCTCTTTTTATAATAAAGCACAAATCATTCTGTACATTAAAAGACAGGAAACTCAGAAGTCGTCTAAAAAAGTAGGCTCCCCCCCCTTTGTTAATAATTTTGTAAATGTAAACAAAGAGAGGTTTCAAGTATAAAAGCGAGTTACTATGTGACTTGGCAAAAGAGTTTGGCACCTGATGACGTCGGGTTTTAAAGGTTATATTTTTGTTTTGTTTTGTTTTGTTTTTTCGTTTTAAGGAATTCTGGCTCATTGCAAAGCCGGCCGAAAAGAAGTCTAGATCTTTGCTACCATATATCGCTGGTGAAACTCAGCTCTCTCGTGGACAAGGGGAGTAAAGAGGGGTTTCTGTGGAAGTCCTGGACATCCTTCACACTGCTGTTCAGCGGTAACTGCCCGTTGAGTAGCGTCAGGGGTATATTGCAGTAAGTGTGGTGGTTACTGCTTAGGGCAGCAAGTGGGAGGGTCGCGGATTGCACGTTGTATTCGTAACCCCTGCAGTAATGTCTCATATGGGCTGCGTTGGTGGGCTGATAATCTCCCAAGTCCGCCTGAGATGAAACTAACGTAGCAGAGGTATCCGTCACCGCGATGGAAGGCACTGTTTGCAGGTCACCGAAGAGGCCCTGTTCGGCGGAATCCAGGACTTGGCGCCGCGAGATCACTTCTTTCTTTTTGGCCGGCATCTCGTAGAGCAAGCGTTTCCAAAATTTAGAATTCAGCTTGTTGCTTGGGGGTCCTTTCCACGGGACGACCGAGAAGAGTTTGATGCTGTGCTTCAGCGATTCCACTTCTTGGTAATTGACTTTCCCTTTCAGGTGGGGGCACTCGATGAAAATGACTTTGACCTCGCCACTGAGGAGCATGTTATGGAGCCGGTTTTCCATCTCAAAAATACTCCACCCACGTCTGAGGACGTAATTCGGTGTCAGGACAATCAGGAGCCGGCGGCTTTGTTCTATACATCTGGCAAGATCTTCTAGATAGGCTGCAAATCATAAGATGGACAATAAAATAGAGAAGTACACACAGGAGAGAGAGAAAAAAAAGAAGACAAAACTTTGCAATCAAAGTGAGGGACGGAGAAGAGAATGGATTAATCCTTCTTGACCAGTGCCACCAACAGTTTAAACCAGGGATCTCCAAAACTTGGCATCTTGTAGACTGGGAGTTGAAGTCCACAAGTCTTAAAGTTGTCAAGTTTGGAGACCCCTTGTTTAAATAGTCAAGATAACTCCAGATCCCTTGTTTTCACTGGGCTTCAACACTCCTTCAACTGAGCTCTGATGGCTGAGTCTAACTTCAAGAGCCATCAAGTGGAGAACTTTGGAAAAAGCTTTTTCTTCACATGAGCTCCTAAATTGGAGAAATGCTGGGTATCTATCACGGCCTTTCCATATCACAAAGTCATCTGCATAGACACCAGATTGGACTTTCTTGACCTGGTAGGACTCTAGATGTTTTCCGCATCAGGTCTGAACATCTCTACCATCCCTTGGTGATATATTTCCCCTTCCAAACGGGCCCACCTACTAAAATTAACGTGTTCCTCCCCCTCTCTAGAAGACGTTGACTTAACCTCATGTGCCGTTCACAAGTCATATTATGAATTTTGGCTCAGTGTGTTGTGTGGAACCACATTTCTGGTCAGATGGAAGCTGCTGGAAACATGCAGTCCAACGTATTCTGGAGGTCCACCAACTTGGGGAAAGCATAGTTTTAGGGATTTACAATATTGCCAAAATGACCATTTTCTCCCCCACATACATTATGCCAATGGCGGACATGTTCTTGGTTTCTGGTACTTTATGGGTTGTTGAGTTTGGGTGGGATTGTCTTTTGATCCCAGGAACACACATCCCTTCGCGTCATCTATCGACGAGATTTGGAGGCACAGATTTTTGCTCGGCAGCCGAGCGCTTTGGAACGCCCGGTGGGACAACCTAGCCAAAGTCCTACTCTACTTACTTCTTTCAACTCTCCTTCCATTGGAAGATAGGGGCACCAGTTGGAAGAAGAGCCTGCAGAAGAAAGAGCATATTGTAGGGGTTGTTCCAAATGGAACTCATCCCATGTACAACTGGGTTGGGTAGGATTGGCCCAAAAAAAAAAAAAAAGAAAGGAAAAGAAAATCATGGACCAGAACTTGCAACGTTGATAAATACACAGACACATAGACACACGCACACACACGGACACACAGAGAAGAACACACAATACTGTTTTGGAGGTTACAGATGGAGAAGACCTCCTAACGGGGGGTACAGGCATCTTGCTCCCTAGAGTCAAATGTATATCAGATGTTAAGTGACAGGAAAGGGGAGAGGAGAGGAGAGGAGAGGAGAACAAGGTCTCAGCAAGGTCAGATGCGTTCAACTGAATCTAGAGGCAATCTGGGCTTGTCATTGCAAGCGACGTTCACATTTGGCACCGTATGCGCGAACGAATCCTTCTGTCTCTTTTGCGCTCCAGTTTGAATGAAATGGGCAGAAACCTTTACCGCGTGCAACATGATCTGAACTGATCTGCTCTTTCTCTTGACAAGCATCGCCTTGCAGTTCCTCCCTGGAGATCCGACGTGGAAGTTTGCCTCCTTTATGAAGTGTGCTCTGTCCTACGAGAGAGCAACTGAGCTGGTGGTGCAAGCTGACTCTGCCGACTGACAGCAGTTCGATCCTAACTGGCTCAAAGTTGACTCAGTCTTCCATCCTTCCGAGGTGGGTAAAATGAGGAGCCAGATTGTTGGGGGCAAGAGGCTGACTCTGTAAACCACGTAGAGAGGGCTGAAAACCACTGTGAAGCGGTATATAAGTCTAAGTGCTGTTGCTATTTTCCTTCCTTCCTTCCTTCCTTCCTTCCTTCCTTCCTTCCTTCCTTCCTTCTTCCTCCCTTCCTCCCTCCCTCCCTCCCTCCCTCCCTCCCCCTCCCTCCCAGTGGTTAGAATGCAGTATTGTAGTATTGTAAAGTATTGTGAAGCGGTATATAAGTCTAAGTGCTGTTGCTCTTGCCCTTCCTTCCTTCCTTCCTTCTTCCCTCCCTCCCTCCCTCCCCCCCTCCCCCCTTGTGAAGCGGTATATAAGTCTAAGTGCTATTGCTTGTGAAGGAAGGAAGGAAGGAAGGAAGGAAGGAAGGAAGGAAGGAAGGAAGGAAGGAAGGAATCCGTGGTGGCACAGTGGTTATAATGCAGTATTGCAGCCTAATTCTGCCACTGCCAGCAATTCGATCCTGACCGGCTCAAGGTTGACTCAGCCTTCCATCCTTCCAAGGTGGGTAAAACGAGGACCCAGATTGTTGGGGGCGATAGGCTGACTGTGTAAACCGCTTAGAGAGGGCTGGAAAGCACTGTGAAGCGGTATATAAGTCTAAGGGCTATTGCTACTGAGGGATTTATTGGCCAACTGTCTGATTCCCCTGTACTTGTTTCCCAAGAGAGCAGGCGAATAGCAAAAGCTGAGTAAGGAGGTGGAAAAGTGGAATACATCACAAAGACGGGACATTGGGAACTTGGACAAATGCGTGCACTTTGGCTTTGTGGATGGATGGATAATCCCTAGTATTGGGGTCATAAAATCTCCGAAAAAACTTACATTCATCTCTCCATTCTATTCTATTCTATTCTATTCTATTCTATTCTATTCTATTCTATTCTATTCTATTCTATTCTATTCTATTCTATTCTATTCTATTCTAAAAATCTAATTTAAAAGCCGTCTCTCTCAGCAACAGAAATGTTGGGCTCAACTCTGGTCGTAAGTCAAGGATTCTCCTGCAATTCCCCTCTACCTTTTTTTTTTATCCTGACCAAAAAAATAAAAATGGATTCTGCAACGTTCCCTCAGACCGCTAGTAAGCGAGTCCTTCGCAAAAAAAAAAAAAAAAGCTTCTTACGATTCCGTTTGCTGCGTCTTCAGACTGCCAGCTTCGACTATCAATCTCTGAAACTAGAACGACATTGCCAGGTACGTTCGTCAACCTGAAGTGAACATTCATACTTCCCCCCTTCCCTCTCCCCAAGAGAGGACAACCCCGTTGGCATTTCCTAATGACCAGAAGCTGTCAAACCCAATCTTACCCTCCCTAGCAAAGAAATCAAGAAACAGCTGTCAGCAAAAGGCCACTACCTTTTACAAGACGCCTCTCTGCGTCAGCTAGCTGGCAGAAAAGGGTCGTTCTGTTTTGCCTTTCAGTGTTATTTTGCGTTACAGTGGCACATATATTATTTTTAAAGGGAGGGTGACAACTCTCTAAACCAGGAGTGTCCAACCTTGGCAACTTTAAGCCTGGCGGACTTCAACTCCCAGAATTCCCCAGCTGGGGGAATTCTGGGAGTTGAAGTCCGCCAGGCTTAAAGTTGCCAAGGTTGGAGACCCCTGCTCTAAACCAGTGTTGACGAACCTTTTTTGGCACTAAGTGCCACAATGGGAGAGTGCATGTGCGCGTGGGGGAGTATCAGAAACCGGAAGAGCAGTTCCCTGGCGCACATACACGTCCTGGGAAGCTGAGCTTCCGGTTTTCAACGCCAGTCACCTGGTCTTTCGGTTTTTGGTACGCAGGCGCCCACGAAGACCAGCATGCATGCCGGAAACTGGAAGCTCAGCTTCCCGGCGTGTGCATGTGTGCTAGGGAGCTGCTCTTCCGGTTTCTGGCACTTCCACGCATGTGAAAACCAGCTGGCTGGCATGCATGTGTGTGCGGGAACCCAGAAGAGTAACAGGCGACAGCTGGTGTGCCCGGAGAGATTTATTTATTTATTTATTTATTATTGAATTTCTATACCGCCCTTCTCCCTGAGGACTCAGGGCGGTGTACAGCCAGAATTAAAAAGACATGCAAGACAAATATGCAAGACAAATATGCAAGACAAATCTGCATACCACTTCCGTGCCATAGGTTCGCCATCGCGGCTCTAAACCGATGTCCTCTAGAGGTTGTTGACTGCAACTCCCATCAGCCTCAAACAGCGTGTTCCGCGGCAGGGTGTGGTGGGAGTTGTGGCGCAAAATATGGAAATTGTACTATCTTGCCCTTGCGGTTCTGCAGAATGTTGACATGGGCCCCATAGACTTGTAACGTGGGAAAGGGTCATTTAAGTCACCGGGATCTATTGGTGCAGTGGTTAGAATGCCATATTGCAGGCTAATTCTGCCCACTGCCAGCAGTTCGATCCTGAACGGCTCAAGATTGACTCAGCTTTCCATCACCCCGAGGTTGGTAAAACGAGGACCCAGATTGTTGGGGGCGTGAGGCTGACTCTGTAAACCGCTTAGAGAGGGCTGCAAAACACTGTAAAGCGGCATATAAGTCAAATGCTATCGCTATGCAAAATGCTAGCCTGATACTCTCATTCTAGGAAGCTCCTAAGTTTTTCCACTCCTCTCCTCTGGTGACAACAATCTTCGGGGGACCCTAAGCCCAAAAACAATATAGGGAGCTCTCCTGAAGCAAAGCACACACACACACACACACACACACACACACACACACACACACACAAAAACACCCTGGTAGCTCTATTCTATGAATTGTTCCCATTCTCTGGCTTTAAGAGATGTATTTCCTCTGAGAATAGGGTCTCGTTTTAATTGCTCCGGGTTAAAGCCGATCAAAGATGCATTTAACGTGAAGAACGGAGCGAGCATCTCAGAAGCATTCCATGTTGGCTTTCCCTGCCCAGATCCAGAAGTTTTCTGTGAGTTGCAAAACCCAAGTTGGTTTGGAACGAAACCAGTCTTGAGTCCCCATTTATATTCTGCAGCATCATCATTAGCAGGCGATTAAGCCCTTCCTTAATCTTCTGCATGAAAGCATCAAATCTGTTCAAAAGTATACGAATCATTTCAGTTTTGCAAGGCAGGAAGGGAAGAAAGGAAGGAAGGGGACAGCGTTATGCTGCGCTGTAAGATATAAAGATATATATTAAAAAAAAAAACCCCAACGCGCCAGGTAGCACTGCATGTTATTTTGATGATGCTTAATGACTCTCCGAAATTACAATGATGAAGATTTTTGTTGGCGCGTCTGAGTGACAGATGGACAGAGAAAGAAAATGCAACCCTGTTCTTTGGAAGCACCTGCGAGGAAGCTGATTCATCTAAAGCATTTGTTCTCTTCGCTCTTCCTGTATTGACTTAAAAGCCTTTGATTCGGCTCCCTTCTTTTAAAATCAAGCTCGGAGCAACACCAGCTGTGCGCAAAATTAAATCTGAACCCCCCTTACACACACACACACACACACACACACACACACACACACACACAGCTCCTAACAGCTGTAGGTTGGCATGTAGTTATGTACCTGATTCTTTGCTTTAATTTTGATTTGTTGGATGACGATTATGTGGAACTACGGTGCTACGCCAAGTAAAAATATTAACAGACGGCGCTGGCCCTGCGTGCTTGCAATCAAACAGTGTGTTTTCACACGTTGGGCAAATCTAGAATGGGACTCGTTGGGTTTGGCTTCGTCCTTTGCCCTACTAGGAGGGAGGCGGTGGCTCAGGGGCTAAGACGCTGAGCTCGTCGATCGAAAGGTTGGCAGTTCAGCGGTTCAAATCCCCAGTGCCGCGTAACGGGGTGAGCTCCCGTTCCCTATCCAGGTTTCTGCCAACCTAGCAGTTTGAAAGCAGGTAAAAAATGCAAGTAGAAAAATAGGGACCACCTTTGGTGGGAAGGGAGCAGCGTTCTGTGCGCCTTTGGCGTTGAGTCATGCCGGCCACATGACCACGGAGACGTCTTCGGACAGCGCTGGCTCTTCGGCTTTGAAACGGAGATGGGCACTGCCCCCTAGAGTCGGGAACGACTAGCACATATGTGCGAGGGGAACCTTTACCTTTTACCTTTACCTTTGCCCTACTAGGGTTTGTAAATGTGCTCTAGAGCAGTGATGGCTAACCTTTCTGCTGTCACATGCCAAAAGCGGAGGGGAGTGTGTGTGGGAGTCATGGGCGTGCGTGCCCACATCCATAATTCAATGCGCCTCGCTCTCCCATGCATGCGTATGCAACCCCACCACACAACCATCCCACTTTTGGCACGTGATTGCCCGGTGGGCCCGGTAGGCCTGTTTTTCGCCCTCCCCAGGCTCCAGAGGCTTTCTTGGAGCCTGGGGAGGGTGAAAACAGCCTTCCCCACCCTCTGGAGGCCCTCTGGAGGCCCTCTGGAGGCTGGAAACAGCCCGTTTCCTGACTTCTGGTGAGACCAGTAGGCCCAAAAATCAGCTGGCTGGCGCACGCAAGCACGCTGGAGCTGAGTTACAGCAACACTTGCATGCCCACTGATATGGCTTCGCGTACCACTTGTGGCACGCTTGTCATAGGTTCGCCATCATGGCTCTACAGGATGCTTCAATCCTACAATCCATTACTGACAGTGATGACTGGCCCGACAGCCAAAGGAGACACAAATTATGATGGACTTCCTATGGCGACAGGGTTTCACCTAAACCCCAAACAAACAAGAGTTCAGGATGCTGTGTGCAAACCCAATCATTATCTTTTCCAGAAGACTTTTCTTTACAAAATGGGCCTTCTTGGGACTCTGAATTTAAATGGACCATTTGGTGTTCTCAGTTCTTTCTTGTTTTTGTGAAGTAAGGTAAAGGTAAAATGTTCTCCTCGCACATATGTGCTAGTTGTTCCTGACTCTAGGGGACGGTGCTCATTTCCATTTCAAAGCTGAAGAGCCAGCGCTATCCGAAGACTTCTCAGTGGTCATGTGGCTGGCTTGACTCAATGCCAAAGGCCCATGGAACGCTGTTCCCTTCCCACCAAAGGTGGTCCCTATTTTTCTACTTGCATTTTTTACGTGCTTTCGAACTGCTAGGTTGGCAGAAGCTGGGACAAGGAACGGGAGCTCACCCCGTTATGCGGCACTAGGGATTTGAACCGCTGAACTGCCGACCTTTCGATCGACAAGCTCAGCGTCTTAGCAACTGAGCCACTGTGTCCCTTTCGGTGAAGTATCTTGATATAAATTGGGGGGTGGGGGGAGACATTAGGAAGGATGAGCTTTCTCAGCATCATGAAGAAGTTGTCTCAAACCTCTAGTGGATCAGTACTTACTCCCAGTTGGGATCAGGTCCCGGTCTGGTATGAAGAGCTTATATCCATATTGCTTCTCCAGAACATCCGGCAAGATTTCAAGGACAAATTGCTCTTCCTCCCGGTTGTCACGATCTAATGCGTCGGGATCGACTTTTGTGTACGACAGGTAGGCGTCGTATTCTTTGTTGTCTGCAAATAAAACCACAGAGCTTGGGAGGAGAAGGAAGAGAAAATCTCCACATGGTTAAAGCAGCTTGTGGGCATGTCTGAATGGCTTCAATGTCCAACAACTATAATGGGTAGTTCTGGGTCAAGCAGTATTTCTTAAACATTGATTTGTTCTATCTAGGATAGGACAAGAAGCAATGGGTGGAAACTCATCAAGGAGAGACGCAACTTAGAACTAAGGAGAAATTTCCTGAAAGTTAGAACAATTAATCAGTGGAATATCTTGCCTCCAGAAGTTGTAAATGCTCCAACACCTGAAGTTTTTAAGAAGACGTTCTTAAACCGCTTCAGACAAATGGTCATCCAACATCTTCTTAAAAACTTCCAGTGTTGGAGAATTCACAACTTCTGGAGGCAAGTTGTTCCACTGATTAATTGTTCTAACTGTCAAGAAATTTCTTCTTACTTCTAAGTTGCTTCTCTCCTTGATCCCCCCCATTGCTTCTTGTCCTGCCTTCTTTGGAGAATAGCTTGGCTCCCTCTTCTTTGTGGCAACTCCTGAAATATCAGAACACAGCTATCATGTCATCCCTAGTCTTTCTTTTCATTAAGATAGACATACCCAGTTCCTGCAGCCATACCCAAAATTAAAATTAAGGAGCGATGAAGTAGAATTCGATCTGCAAAATGTTTGTTTTTTGAACATTAAAATCCCATTTTCCCCCCTTTGGCGGCTCAAGATGCCAGGATCCCAAGAAAGTCCAAATAACAATTCAGTGACATCCACTTGACTCCACCTCCTTATTTAGTTATACCGAATGGACAGAATCTTGCCGGACTAAAGTTCTAACCTTCTAACTTAATAGATATACCCCGAGAGACCTAGGCTGTGGCTACTCTGAACTTCTTCTTACCTCCCCCTGTCCAGTTCAGGACTTTGCAGTCTCTTGTTTTGGGTCCCTCTCTGGAATGTGCTGCCTTCTCTATGGGAAACCATGATGTACATGCCAGAATTCTCTCCCACTCCTTTCTCCAGGTTCCACATTCCATCACACAAGGAGACAATGCAGGAGGGAATTGATAGCACCTTTTCAGACGGACACATTTTATTAATCAGCATCAGCTTTCAGGAGCTGCAAGTCACTTCAGTAGATGCACGGAGCATTTCTCAAGAAACGTCTGAAGAAATGAGCTACAGTAATGGCCAAAATTGTGGAAAATACACTTTTGGGAAAAGTGTATTTTCTCAAACTAGCTAATAACACCACTTTTTTGGGGGAGTAGTACCATAAAATTACATATCAATGGAAAGATAATTTAATCAAGAATGTAATGCAATAATTTTTAGGAAGGATTTGCTATTAGAATAGCAGTTACATTATAAAGAAGGAAAGAGAAGTAGAAAAAAACGAGATATGCAAAAATGAGCACCATAATAAAAACGAGATATATAGTAGAAAAATTATCCCCAGGTCAGTTAATAGTTGGGTAACCTTTAGCATGAATGACGGCCTTACAACGTCTTCCCATGGAGTGAACCAAGTCTTTTTGTTCTGCAGCTGTTATAATGTGAAACCAAGATTGAAGGATGGCTTCTATTAACTGGGTTTTATTGCTGAGTCCCTTCTGACTAACAAGTTTCTTTAGTCAGCTCCATTGATTTTCAATTGGGTGAAGGTCTGGGCTATTCCCAGGCCATTCCAGCAGTGGAATAGGATTATCTTGAAACTCCAAAAAAAAAAAAGTGGTGTTATTAGCCATCAAACCTCAAAAATACAACTTTTCCCAAAAGGTTTCCACAATTTTGGCCACTACTGTATACTTGTCGGAAAATCTGCTACTAGATCCCTCCTGATGTTTTGCTACTGTAGACTAACACAACTCTCTTCCTACAATGACAACCAAGCATCGAGTAGCCCTTACAAAGTGATTTTACAAATGCAACAAGCAGCAAACGTACAGTAGTAAACAATATCCCTGAAACAACCGTTCATATTGACGGTAGAGATAAGCCGATATATTCAATTTGAGTGCTTGACGTGTAACTTTCAGGTATATTTATCACAGCCGATTTTAATGCAGAGAAATCTGATTTTATATCGTTTCCTAGGACTGCAGGTCTATTGGGGAAAGGAGAGGTCGTGACTGAAGAGTCTTAGAATGAATTTAATTTCCTGTGACTTCTAGAGAATGAAGATCAAACTGCTAATGCAGTGAAGTCAAAAGCACAGCCTGCTTATCAAGCCTCAATTTTCTGCAAATGACTAAAGTTGTGTGCGTTTAAGAAACCACTGAAAATCAATTCAAACAATCCCTTGTTTTCCGACTCAGGAACTCTTAAATAGAAGAGAATATTTGTAGCTCACAATTCATTTTGTACCTATTGAATTGTGAGGTGTTGGATGCTTCTCTGAGCTTTGTTTTTTCCCCTTCACAGATATTTCATCATTCAACTTCAGTATCCAGTTTCGTTATCCATTAACATCATCAGTGGGGAAGGGAGTATGAGGTTTGCTCCATACTCAATTTTTTCCCCTAACCGTTCTGTGGGCGTGGCTTGGTGGGCATGGCAGGGGAAGGATACTGCAAAATCTCCATTCCCACCAGGGGTGGGTTCTACTTACCTTCATTACCGGTTCGCAGCAGGGACGTTGGGGTTGGTGGACGGAGCCTCCCACCGGTTTTATAGAACCGGGGGCAACCCACCACTGATTCCCACCCCACTCCAGGGGAAGGATATTGCAAAATCCCCATTCCCACCCCACTCCTGGGGGAAGGATGTTGCAAAATCCCCATTCCCACCCCATTCCAGGGCAAGGATGTTGCAAAATCCCCATTCCCACCCCATTCCAGGGGAAGGATGTTGCAAAATCCCCATTCCCACCCCACTCCAGGGGAAGGATATTGCAAAATCCCCATTCCCTCCCCACTCCTGGGGGAAGGATGTTGCAAAATCCCCATTGTCACCCCACTCCTGGGGAGGGATATTGCAAAATCTCCATTCCCTCCCCACTCCTGGGGAAAGGATATTGCAAAATCCCCATTCCCTTCCCACTCCTGGGGGAAGGATATTGCAAAATCTCCATTCCCACCCCACTCTGGGGCCAGCCAGAGGTGATATTTGCCGGTTTTCCGAACTACTCTAAATTTCCGCTACTGGTTCTCCAGAACCTGTTAGAACCTGCTGGATTTCACCCCTTGGTTTGCTCTCCGTATAGCAATATTTGTGATTTTTTTTCTTGGTAGTTCCTTCTGCTTGATAGTTTGTCTGGTGTTAATCCCTGCTTCTCTGGATGTTGGCTGCCAGAGATGATATGTTTTGATCTTAAACAGGGAGCACACCCCGCACTCACTAGCACTGATGTTACCTAGATGGGCAACTTAACATCTGCAAGAAAACAACCAAGCTCACAGAGCATCGAGAACTTCAGAAAGACTAAATAGCCAATGGGAACCTGGCTTGTTCTTTCATGTTCTTCCAATTATGGTGATTCTCTTAATTTGCATGAAGGACATCTGGCTGTGAATGATGAGATTTGGGGAAAGGTGCAACATTTCTTTTCTCCTTGGTAAAACTGAGCTAACAGACTAACTGGGTGTTAGTCACCCAGTTGGCTTTCACACCTAAGGTGGGACTAGAACACACCATCTCCCGGTGATTGGCCCAAAGTCAACCAACTGGCTTTCATGCCTAAGGCAGGACTAGAACTCACCATCTCCTGATGATTGTCCCAACATCCCCTAGCTGGCATTCATGCCTAAGGCAGGACTAGAACTCATCATCTCCTGGTGATTGTCCTAAAGTCACCCAGCTGGCTTTCATACCTAAGGCGGGACTAGAACTCCCCATCTCCTAGTGATTGTCCCAACATCATCCAGCTGGCTTTCACACCTAAGGCGGGACTAGAACTCACCATCTCCTAGTGATTGTCCCAACATCATCCAGCTGGCTTTCATGCCTAAGGCAGGACTAGAATGCATCATCTCCTGGTGATTGGCACAAAATCACCCAGCTTGTTATCATGCCTAAGGCGAGACTAGAACTCACCATCTCCTGGTGATCCAAAGTCATCGCTAAGGTGGGACTTGAACTCATGGTTTCCTGCTTTCTAGCCTGGTGCCTTAACCACTAAACCCAAAGTGGCAGATGTTGATGTTGTATTTCAGCAAGATCTGAAGAGCGATAGTCCTTCTCTAGCTCCATCCGCTGACATCAGTTTCTCTTATTTCAGATGATACTTCCAACGGCTGATCCATATCATGGACATTTGATTACAGCCACGTTTGTATTAGCTATTTACTCTAGAAATCGACTCACCATCCATGGTTTCATCGCCTCCAAACATCTGCCTGTAGCATAGCATCAGCTCTATGTTGTAGCACTTATAGATGGTTACAAGTATAGCCAGTAAGAGAAATATTGCTCCCAAACCTCCAGCAAGTTCAATTCTGGAGATCAGATCTAGAATAAGACAAGAATAAATTAGAAAACGGAATGACTTAGCCTAAGGGTGTCAAACTCGATTTCATTGAGGGCCGCATCAGGGTTGTGTTTGACCTTGGCAGGACCAGGGTGGGTGTGGCCAGCTCGACATCATTCATGTCGGGGGTGCCTGTGGTGGCCTGCCAGTAAAAACCGCCTCCCGAGCTCCGTTTTTGGCTGCGAGGACTTTCTGCAACCCTCTGGCAGTGAACCCTCTGGAAGGTCGTCCACAGCCCTCCCGAGCTCTGTTTTCGCTGGCAGAGGCACTGCGGGATGGTTCTTTGCTGTTTCCAGGACGACCCCATGGGCCAGATCTAAGCACAGTGTGGGTCGGATCGGCCCCTGGGCCTTGAGTTTGACACCCCTGACTTAGCGGATCTGTTCTGGGCTCAGAAATTAAGATGGGGCATGGTTGAGATTTGGATGAGAGTTCCAAGGAATTCCAAGCTTGGGAAACTGAAAAGAAAATATTAGAAGAAGACGATAGCCCACGGTTCCAACATGAAGTCCATGAATATATCCACAAAGTTCACCAAGAGTCAAACTTGACTCAAAAGAAGGTCAATGGAGATTCTCAATCATCCAAGTCATGGTTGTCCCAAAGATGCTTTTTTTATCCCCAAAAGGCGACTGGACTTTCTTGGTTTAAAAAGGTAAAAGGTAAAAGTTCCCCTCGCACATATGTGCTAGTCATTCCCAACTCTAGGGGGCAGTGCTCATCAAAGCCGAAGAGCCAACGCTGTCCGAAGACCTCTCCGTGGTCATGTGGCCGGCATGACTCAATGCCAAAGACTCACGGAATGCTGTTACCTTCCCACCAAAGGTGGCCCCTATTTTTCTATTTGCCTTTTTGACGTGCTTTTGAACTGCTAGGTTGGCAGAAGCTGGGACAAGGAACGGGAGCTCACCCTGTTACACAGCACTAGGGATTCGAACCGCTGAGCTGCCGACCTTTTGATCGACGAGCTCAACGTCTTAGCCACTGAGCCACCATGCCCCTTTCAATCTTTCAATCAATCTTTCGTTCGAGATAGAGCTATATCTTGAACGTAAATCACCCAAATTATTTTCACATTCTTTTGAGTCCCTTTGAAGAATTGCCAATAGTAGAGTAGAGCCAAACGGAATGGTGTCATGAAATGCTCTTCAAAGCTCCCCACTGGAGCAGAAAGGGGGATTATGAAAATGTTCTCAACCCCGATTTAGCTCACTTCTTGCTTCCAGCACCCAACTGTGGAAAGTCAATGTGATTCATGACAACCATAACTCAATGCCAATGGGAGACCCTCATTAGATTAGAATTCTTTATTGGCCAAGTGTGATTGGACACACGAGAAATTTGTCTTTGGTGCATATTCTCTCAGTGTACATAAAAGAAAAGATACATTCATCAAGAATCATAAGGTACAACACTTAATGATAGTCATAGGGAACAAATAAGCAATTGAATCATATTAAGAAGCAATCAATATAAATTGTAAGGATACAAGCAACCAAGTTACAGTCATGCAGTCATAAGTCGGAGGAGATGGGTGATAGGAACGATGAGAAGACTAATAGTAATGGTAATGCAGACTTAGTGAATAGTTTGACTGTGTTGAGGGAATTTATTTGTTTAGCAGAGTGATGATGACATTCGGGAAAAACCTCTCCTTGTGTATAGTTGTTCTGGTGTGCAGTGCCCTATAGCATCGTTTTGAGGGTAGAAGTTGAAACAGTTTATGTCCAGGATGTGAGGGGTCTGTAAATATTTTCACAGCCCTCTTTTTGACTTGTGCAGTAGACAGGTCCTCAATGGAAGGCAGGTTGGTAGTCATTGTTTTTTTCTGCAGTTCTAATTAACCTCTGAAGTCTGTGAATGTCTTGTTGGGTTGCAGAACCAAACCAGACAGTGATAGAGATGCAGATTAACAGACCGATATATGTTTGAGACTCTGCGTCGTAACCGGGGGCATTCTTAACCTTGCATCCTAGTTCACCCACCCCTTAAAGATACCACTAGAATGCTATGAGACATTGCAAAGATAATTTACACTCTGCACAGATATGTGTCGCTATGGTAAATAAGCAATGTGAAAGGCGGAAAACTCAGACGCCATCAAGAATAAAAAGGGGAAATATAATGTTTCTCCAACTTGGAGGGCACGATGAGTTTATATATCATCAACATCCCTCTGAACTTTACACAGCTTTACTCGCTGTTGAAGTTCATGGTTAACTTTTCTTCTTGAAAGCTTTTTTTTTTGGGGGGGGGGGGGGGGGGGTTCCTGCAATTTATGGTTGGAATTCACCGGCTTCTTTCCTTCCAAATGTCACGGAATAAGACGCACCTCCAGATCAATAAAGGGGGAGCTTAGAAAGACATGAAGATTCAACCTGGTGCCTATTTTCTGAGCTTCTTGGAATCCCTGGATGATGTCAGGCAAGCCACGGTTAAGCTAGGGAGCGTGCTTCCAGCAGATATGATTTTAACCTGCTGCTCTTTGGAGGTGTGTCAGCCATCTTTAGTGACAAACTGACCACTGATTCAGAATGTATGTCTCTTTGTCCAGCCCTCTCTAATCACAGGGGTCGGCAACCTTAAACACTCAAAGACCCACAAAGGTCCTAACCGGAAGCCCCCCACTCAATTCTGGAGTCTACTGGAAGTCCGGTTCCCCCACCATAGTGACTCCTTCTAGCGCGGCATCCTTTTTCCTCTATCTGTCCTAACTGAAAGCCCTATCAATTGTGGAGCTGACCGGAAAACCTGCCCCTTGCCATAGAGTCTCTTCCTCTGGTTGGTCAGGAGCAGAAAATCCTTGAACAATACTTCTTCTTCTTCCAACAGGTTTTGTTGATTAATCTTCTGTTGATTTTCACCACGCTCCATTTTTTTCTCCTCTCACTTTTCTGCATTAGAGGGCAAAGCGTGCTGAAGAGCCCTGGTGTACGTCCAGGAGTGGGCTTAAATTTTTTTAGCAAGGGGTTCTCTGCCCTGTTGCTGGGTGGGGTTGGGCATGGTGGGCATTTTCAGGTTGCTAATTAATCCCATTCTGCTTTTGGGTAATCGCACCTTGATTTAGAGACGTGGATCGAGACTTTTCCTTGCAAGTATACATTAAGAAAATAAACCCCGAAGATATATTTTTCTAAGAAAAACTCATTTATTTGTTATAAAGAAAATAAAACATCTCACTATCTAAATAATTACATTTTGGCAATGTTCCTGCCGGCCACCTCTCTGCGGCTGGACCTCTTGGCAGAGGAACAAAGAAAGTGTAGGAATGCAGATCAGAAATAAGGACTTGGCAAGCTACGGAAAGTCTGACAGGCATGGCCTAATTGGCCTCCTGCACCACGGTGGGTGGTGCTTTTGGCCCTCCCTGGGCTCCGAAGGCTTTCCTTGAGCCTCCGGGAGGATGAAAATGGCCTCCCCAGGCACCAAAGGCCCTCTGGAGGCTTGAAACGGGCACCAAACTTCCGGTAGGCCTGTTTTTCACCCTCTCTGAGCCTTTGTGCATGCCCAACATTTACCTGCATCCAAAACGGGCTGTGTGGGGACTCCTGGGAGGGGCAGGGTAGGGTGGGGTGGGGCAAGGTGGGGCGGGATGAGCAGGGCCAGCCAGGAGTGGGATTTGGGGGTTCTTGGAACTGCACAGAATCTTAGCTAGAGGTTCTTCTGAACACCTGCGAACCCCCAGCAATCCACCCTGCGTACATCACATCTGAGTTGGAACTGGGCAGGGGAGCAAAGAGAATCATCTCGGAGAAGATTTGACAAGGGAAAGAGTTAAAGATCCCTTTGCATCCTGGCACAGCTTCTCCCGTTGTAAATTTTCCCTCCATAAATTACTTTTCATGCAACGCCTGGGCTCAATCCAAGACATGAGTTTGCATACGTACCTGTCGTTAATTCCAAGCACTCCTCCTTACTTTCCTGTCTACCAACAGTCAAACCAATTTCCGCGTATGGATTTGAATGAAATCTAAAACACCTCACAAGACTCTGATTTTGCACTCAGCGTGTTCTCCGAGAAAGAAAGCATGTTCAGACAGCATGGGAAGTGGCAGAAAAATCATTTTTATAAATTGACCAGGCTGGTTAAAGAAAAAAATAAAATAAAATAAAACCCAGTAACAAAAGCCTGTGAAAGATACTAAGAAGAAAAGGTATGAAGGAAGGTATCTAACCCTTGAGTTGAATAGAAAGGAAGAATTTGGAAGCGGTGGGACCCCCTTCCGTGTCTCTTTAGTGATCTGTTTTGCATGTTGCCCTCAGCCATTGTTTAATAGTAGATTGTAGAAAACTCTCTAGTTTGATTGATTGATTGATTGATTGATTGATTGATTGATTGATTTGGGAACAGGAAGGGCATCTGGCTAGGATACACTCAGTTCCATTCAGTTGCTCAGACTCCACCTCGCAAGGAATTATGTATGGGGTTGTTAAAAGGGGATGGTGATGATGATTGATTGATTGATTGATGATTGATACATTTATAAAGCCACCCGTCTTATAACCGACCTCCGTCTTCCAATAATTGATTGCAGGCAAATAGCAATCAGTTGTTAAAACCTTCCAGTACTGGAGCATTCATAACTTCTGGAGGCAAGTTGTTCCACTGATTAATTGTTCTCACTGTCAGGAAATTTCTCCTTAGTTCTAAGTTGCTCCTCTCCTTGATTAGTTTCCACCCATTGATTCTTGTCCTGCCTTCAGGTGCTTTGGAGAATGGCTTGATTTACTCTTCTTTGTGGCAGCCCCTTCATATTGGAACGTTGCTATCATGTCACCCCTAGTCCTCCTTTTCATTAACCTAAACATACCCAGTTCCTGCAACCGTTCTTCGTATGTTTTAGTCTCCAGTCCCCTAATCATCTTGGTTGCTCTTCTCTGCACTCTTTTTAGAGTCCCAACATCATTTTTACATCACAGCGACCCAAACTGGACATAGGATTCCAAGTATGGCCTTACCAAGGCATTATAAAGCGACATTAACACTTCACGTGATCTTGATTCTATCCAAGTTCCAGTTAAGTTGATTTATTGCCCGCACAAGAACTGAGTCAACTGAGTCAAATTTGAACTGGATAAGAGTCGATGGAATTCAAAGAGTTGGACTTGGGGAGTTTGTGAACACCTAACGATTCTAGGCTGAGTCCTTTCTTGACTCCACCCACAGGCTCTGCCTCTTCTCCTACATCAGCCAAGAAGTGTCTTAGGAACATGCAAGACTTCAGGTGCCCACTTTGTTTTCTCCTCAACCCCAACATAGAAACAAACAAAGGTCCACATTTTTGCCCCCTGTATCTTTATGATCCTCCAGAGGAACCTTAGGAGGCATTTTCATACCTCGCTTGAAAAATTTCCGACAGCACCCTCAACCCCCATTGCAAATGATGAGTGACAATAGGAACTGTAGTCCCCAATTCTTGAAAAGGGACTATAGGACACCAGCAGAATAACTAAAATCCCCACCGGTACACAAGAGTGATTTCACCGCATTTCATTTCTTAGCCCATTCAATTCCGGAAGGAATATAATACATATATTTTCAGGATGGGAAAATAGCCCCCTTCATTTCTTCAGAATGCGCAGCGACGCTGATGGAGACGGGAATGAAAAAAAAAAAAAGAAGAAGAAAAAGAAAGAGAGAAAAATACCTCGTTTTCTCAGAATGATGCTCGCCTGTTTCTTCCCGTTTCTGTTTTCGACGTGGCATGTGTAATTGGCCAGGTCTGCTTCTTTCACAATGTCAAAGATTAATGTTAACTCCACAATTTTTTCTCCAAGGTGCTCTTTGAGGAGCCTGAAAGAAAACAGAAAAAATTGGCGGGTTCGTTCGCAGGCCTCACGTTAGATGAGTTACTGTTGTGGCCTGTCAGCTGCCAGCCTCTCCAACAGCCAAATCAGAGGAGGAGGAGGAGGAGGAAGAGGAGTGGGTCAGAATCCGCATAAAGGCAAACTGAGAACTCCGTACAGAGAACGGAGTACATTTTTCTTTATTTTGCAAAAGTCACCAGGATTAACTGTTCAAGGCAGACTTGACGCCAATCAGCTTCCAAACAAGGAAGCAATTTGCAATTCAGAATAAACAAGCTGTTAAGACCAACTTTTGGAAATAAACTACCCTGTTTCCCCGAAAATAAGACATCCCCTGATAATAAACCCAATCGGGCTTAGGAGAGCATGTGTTAAAATGAGCCTCCCCCCGAAAATAAGCCCTCCCCGAAAATATTTAAACACAGAGCTGGAAATCAGGTAAGACAGCAAGAGGAGCCCCATCTTGCTCCAAGCTTCCCAAAATAATAAGACTTCCCCAAAAATAAGGCCAAGCGCTTATTTCAGGGGTTAAACAAATATAAGACAGGGTCTCATTTTCGGGGGAAACACGGTAGATTTTTTTCCCCCAGTTTTCTAAATTACGAGGTGGGGAGGAAATGCGAGCGACATCGTTCTGTACCTGATTTCGCCTTCTTTAATATGATTCTCCAGTTCCTCGATAAATTTCTCCCCTCTCGTCCAGTAGATCATGGGGCCTGACTCGCCACTGAAGCCGAAAAATGCTTTGCAAATAACGCTGAGGGGCTGACCTGAAAAGCAACACAGGAGAAAGAGAGAGGAAAAAAGTGACAGTGATGCTTTGTGGCAAGAGAGCACAACAGCCGTCAGTTCGCTTCGTAAAATTTAAGAGTTTGGAACGAATTTTTCGCTTAGGAGAGAGAGAGAGAGCCCCGAAGGACCGTCTCCTCGGGAATAAACAGAGTTGAGTTGTAGCAAGTGAATTCATTATGGGGAAATAGCGGGATGCGCTTCCCCAGTTGAAAAGGTCTTGGTTTCTTCGTGTCAACTGGGCCAGCTTTTGACTAATCAAGGAGAGAAGCAACCTAGAACTAAGGAGGAATTTCCTGACAGTGAGAACAATTCATCAGTGGAACTACCTGACTCTGTGGTTTCTTCCCCAAACAACCTTAACCTTAGGCTGTCTACTGTCGACCTCACCCCATTCCTAAGAAGTCCGTAAAGGAGGCATGCATAAGCGCACCAGCATGCCTACCGTCCCTGTCCTACTGTCCCCATTGATTTGTATCCGTATCCTGTATTCATAATCATGATTATGGTTATATCTGTTATCTGGTACATGCTTGACATAATAAATAAATAAAATAAATAAAACTATTGTCTTCAGAAATTGTAAATGCTCCAACACTGGAGGTTTTTAAGAAGAAGTTGGACAACCGTTTATCTGAAGTGGTGTAGGGTTTCTTGCCTGAGCAAGGGGATGGACTAGAAGACCTCCAAGGTCCCTTCCAACTCTGTAATTCTGTTCTGTTCTGTTCTAATCTATTCTTACTAGATTCTATTCTATTCACTCTACTCTACTCTACTCTACTCTACTCTACTCTACTCTACTCTACTCTATTCTACTCTACCCTACCCTACCCTACTCTACTCTACCCTACCCTATTCTACTCTACTCTACTCTACTCTATTCCGCTCTACTCTTATTAGATTCTATTCACTCCTCTCCTCTCCTCTCCTCTCCCCTCCCCTCCCCTCCCCTCCCCTCTCCTCTCCTCTCCTCTCCTCTTGAATGGCTGCTAAGCGACCGTCATAAGTTGAGGACCACCTGTAACGCTCATAAATTCATAGAATTGATCACGTTATCATGTTCCCAGAACCTTGGTTTCCAGAAGGATATAAGATGATGCAGCTGGCAGGGAAGCTGCGAAAACGAACTGGACTAGGGATAATGTTCCATCAAAAGGATAATGTTCATTTGAGTTCTTTTAGTTTTGATCTACTTTTCCTAAAGGGTCAAATTCTCCTATACAATTCCATCAATGCTCATGGCAGTTGAATTCCGTTCAGGATCGTTCTAGGCAAAGCCGAAACTTTGCGAAAGCCACAAAGAGTTTTTTTTTTTTTTCAAAATCCTTACAGTAGAGTTCCAAATCCTTATTACAAGTCACGGCGGCATTACAATTTCTCCCGGGTCAAGAAAGGACTCTTGATTAAGTCAAGATGGCGGCTGTGACGTATGAACGGAAGCCTCACCCCCTTTTAAACATGCCTGCAATGCGTCACAAGGCTGGTGTGGTCTCCGGCACACCATTAAAAGCCAAAAAGTGTTGCGAAACTCTAATGAATACAAAACATACTGAGCTGAGATTGATTGGAGCCAAGATTGCTTCTCTTTTTGGCCCAGGGTTATCTTTCCTTCCTCCCTCCTTCCCGCCTTCACTCCCTCCCTCCCTCTCTCTTCCTTCTTTCTTTCCTTTCCTCCTTTTCCTTTCTACCTTTTCTTCCGTTCTTCCCTCCCTCTTCCTTCCTTCCTCCTTTTCTTTCTTCCTCTCTCCCTGCCTCCTTTCCTTCCCTATTTTCCTCATTCTCCTTTCTACCTTCTCCTCCCTCCCTCCCTCTCCCTTTCCTTCCTCCCTCCCTCTCTCCTTCTCCTTTCTTCCTTTTTCTCCCTCCTTCCCTCCCTCCCTCTTCCTCCCTCCTTTCCTCCCTCTTTCCCTCCTTCCCTTCCCTCGTTTCCTCATTCTCCTTTCTTCCTTTTCCTCCCTCCATTCCTCCATCTTCCTTCCTCCCTTTCTTCCTCCCTCCCTTCTTTCCTTTCCTTTCCTTTCCTTTCCTTTCCTCATTCTCCTTTCTTCCTTTTCCTTTCCCCTCCCTCTGTCTCCCCTCCCTCCGTTCCTCCCTCCTTCTCTTCTTTCCTTCCCTCATTTCTGCATTCTCCTTTCTTCCTTTTCCTCCCTCCCTGTCCCCTCCCTTTCCTCCCTCCCTCCCTCTCTTCTTTCCCTCCCTCCTTCTCCTTTCTTCCTTTTTCTTCCTCCTTCCGTCCCTCTTCCTCCCTCCTTTCCTCCCTCTTTCCCTCCTTCCCTTCCCTCGTTTCTTCATTCTCCTTTCTTCCTTTTCCTCCCTCCATTCTTCCCTCTTCCTTCATCCTTTTCTTCCTCCCTCCCTCCCTTCTTTCCTTTCCTTTTCTTTCCTCATTCTCTTTTCTTCCTTTTCCTTCCCCCTTCCTCCCTCTCTCCTCTCTCCCTCCCCCTCTCTTCTTTCCTTCCCTCCTTTCTGCATTCATTTTCCTCCCTCCCTGTCCCCTCCCTCCCTCCTTTTCTTATTCTCCTTTCTTCCTTTTCCTCCCTCCCTCCCTCTTCCCTCCCTCCCTCCTTCTTCTTCCCACTGCTGATTTGAACTGGACATCCTTCTGAGTCAACCTGACCATCAGATGTTCTGAGAACATGGCATCTCCTGATTGATGCCTAAGCATAATTTTGGAGCCGAGATTGATGGGAGCCAAGGTTGCTTCGCTTCGTGGCCCAGAAGAAGAACCTTATCTTTGGGACTTTGAATTAATTAATACAAAACATACATGTAGGACATAAGACGATTGGAGGGAGACTTTCTGTTCCAGTTCCTCAACCTCCCTTTAAATGAGAAAGAATAGGATTTATTTTTATTTTTAAAAAATGGAGAATTTCTATGGCTTGCCTGCATGGGAACTAACGCATTCCATGTTTCCATTAAGAATCTGTCTAGGCACATAAACATGTAACGGGGTTTTTTTTTTTTTTTTTGGCCTTTAATAGGAAACGGCGCTTGCCGAGATGTGAGAAAGGGTTTTTAAAACTTATTGAAAGAGTTTTTTGGACAATCAGGAGGAACAGCTTCTGCCCTTTGCGGGGCCGACCCCGCTGTGCTCTAAGTACTGGTTGAACAGCTGGGGCTGCGGGTTCTCTATTCAATGACCCAGCAAGATTTCTGTTGGAAGCTACATAAATAAATAACCGAGAGGAAATGAAAAATACTCCGGAGAGGCATCTAATTTCTATAAATGCTAAGCAAATTTCCTGAAGAGATTCTCATGGTTAGCAGAAATAACAAACACACGCAGAGAGATACGGAGCTATTGCATGTGTATATATGTATTTAAAAAAAAACAAAGTGAAAAATCCACAGCACAGGAGGCGGGCTTCTGGCGGTATATTAAGGAGACAAACCTGCACACAGGAGCTCAAACTCCCTTCCTTAAACCGCTATTCGAAGCTGAATTTAATAGTTTCATCTTATCTTCCTTCCTTCCTTCCCTTCCCTCCTTCCCACATTCTTTCCTCTTTTTCCTCTCTCCCTCCCTCCTCCCCTCCCTCTTCCTTCCTTCCTTTCCTTCCTCCCTCCCTTCTTTCCTTCCCTCCTTCCTTCCTTCTCCTTTCTTTTCTTCCCTCTCCCCTTCCTTTATTCCTTCCCTCCCTCCCTCCCTTTCTTCCTTTTTCCTTCCTTCCTTCTTCCCTTCCCTTCCTCCCTTCTTTCCTCCCTTCCTCTTTCCTTTTCCTCCCTCCCTCACTTCTTTCCTTCCCTCTTTCCCTCCTTCTCCTTTCCTCCTTCCCTCCCTCCCTCCTTCCCTCTCTCCCTCTTCCTCCCTCCCTCCTTTCCTCCCTCCCTTCTTTCCTTCCCTCATTCTCCTTTCATTTTCCTCCTTCCCTCTCCCCTTCCCTCCTCCCTCCTTCCCTCCCTCCCTTCTTTCTTTCCCTCCTTCCCTCATTCTTTTTCCTTTTCCTTCCTCCCTCCCGCCCTTCTTTCCTTCCCTCCTTCTCCTTTCTTCCTTCCCTCCCTCTTCCTCCCTCCCTCCCTCCTTTCATCCCTCCCTTCTTTCTTTCCCTCATTCTCCTTTCTTTTCCTCCTTCCCTCTCCCCTTTCTTCCTTCCTTCCCTCCTTCCCTCCCTCCCTTCCCTCCTTCCCTCATTATTTTTCCTTTTCCTCCCTCCCTCCCTTCTTTCCTTCCTTCCCTCCTTCCCTCCTTTCCTCATTCTTTCTTCCTTTCCTCCCTCCCTTTCCCCTCCCTTCCTTCCTTTCCTCATTCTCCTTTCTTCCTTTCCTCCCTCCCTTCTTTCCTTCCCTCCTTTCCTCATTCTTCCTTTCCTTCCTCCCTTTCCCCTTCCTTCCTTCCTTCCTTCCTTCCTTCCTTCCTTCCTTCCTTCTTCCCTCCCTCCCTCTCTCCCTTTCTTTCTTCCTTCCCACTGCCTGGTACAGAAACTGTTCTGAGAACATGGCATCTCCTGACTGATGCCTACGATCATTGTGTCAAGCCTAATTTTGAAGCTGAGATTGACCAGAGCCAAGGTCCCTTCTCTTCTTGCCCTAGGGACTTAGAAACCCCAACGAAATGCCTAACATAACAGGACTATTTATCCATTCCCAGAAGGATAGCCATGGTGGCTAGGACTATTTCAGACAAACCATGTCCGTTTTCATCACATGACTGCAAACGGTCATAAGTGCACGGAGTGGTCATCAATCACTCTCCCCCCCTCCCCCGACCAATGCCATTATAACGTTGAACTGTTGCTAAGTGGAAAAATTGACAGATCCAATCCTCTTTAGCTTCTGAACTCAGGCGAGGCTGCCACCTGCTGAAACTTGTACCGGTATGGTTAATCCAACAGAGAATCCTATGAAATGTTAATTTCTGCCTTCCATGGCCCCATCTTTCTCGGGCAGGGCTGGGAATGTCCTTGTCATCCCTGTCACTCAATGGCTTCAGTTGGGTGGCATGGCCCCTCCGTTGTAGAAGGCTTTGGATGGGATGGACCAAGGGGTCAAACCCAATTTCATTGAGGGCCGCTTCAGGGTTGTGTTTGACCTCGGAGAGCTGGGAGTGGGGTGTTTAGCTGGGGATGGGGGTGGCCATGGTGGGAGTGGCCAGCTCAATGTCACTCATGTCGGGGGGCACCTGTGATGGCCAAGTGCTAAGGCAGGAGACCAGGGCTGCTATTCAGCAGGTTCTGACAGGTTCTGGAGAACCGGCAGAGGAAATTTTGAGTAGTTCGGAGAATCGGCAAATACCATCTCTGGCTGGTCCCAGAGTGGGGTGGGAATGGAGATTTTGCAATATCCTTCCCCCAGGAGTGGGGTGGGAATGGGGATTTTGCAGTATCCTTCCCCTGAAGTGGGGAGGGAATGGAGATTTTGCAGTATCTTTCCCCTGGAGTGGGGAGGGAAAGGAGATTTTGCAGTATCCTTCCCCTGCCATGCTCACCAAGCCACACCACGCCCAACAAGCCATGCCCACAGAACCGGTAGTAAAAATATTTGAATTCCACCACTGCCTGAGACCCTCACTCACTTTCATTATAATCTCCTCCCTCCCTCCCTCTCTCCCTCCCTCCCTCCCTCCCTCCCTGCCTTGTCTTCTTTTTGCTTCCCTCTTCATTCGCCTTTCTTCTTCCTTCCCACCTTTTCTTCTTTTTCTTTCCCTTACTCCTTTCCTTTTTTTAAAAAAAAAAACATTTTGATTGAATTACATAATACTACAATTCAACTAATATCGGTTAAGCAGTGTTCATACCTATACATATATATAGATTACTTACATGGTGTCTCTTAAGTCACTTATTCCTATTAATAGTTACACCTTCTCCTTCTTTCTTTTTATCTTCCATCCACTTGTACCACCCTTCCCACACTATATAGTATTCCGAATTTTCATCATCATTTAACTCATACGTTAATTTACTCATCTCAGCGCATTCAAATACTTTTCTAATTATATGCTCCTCCGGTGGTAATCCCTTTTCTTTCCAGTATGTATATGCACAATTCCCTTTCTCCTTTCCTATCCCTTCTTGCATGCTCAAATGCGAAAGAGGAAATATTTCTCCTTTTGCTTTGTTTTTAGTTTGTTTTGCTAGCCCTCCGCCAACGAAAATGGGATGAAGGGGCATCACAGCGCGCAGAGACACCGTGAGCTGATCCTTTGTTGTTTCCAGGCTGGCCTCGCAGGTCAGATCTAAGCACCCCGTGGACCGAATTTGGCCCGTGGGCCTTGAGTTTGACACCCATGTCCTAAGGAGTCATTTCACTTAGGATCCCGCCAAGATGAAGAAGTCAAACATACACAATTTGAAATTTGAAAACCGAATGCGCCACCTTTCCTAAAGTTCTCCATCCAGGCGCCGGGGGTTGTCAAAGTGTTGAAGGTTTCCGAGGCAATTTAATTGCATTGTGTATTAGAGAAAAGTCCTCTAGCACTCTCGTTTTTAATTACTTTCCTTTCAATCTCTTCGCCCTCTCCTGGTTGATCTAATTAAGCATCAAGGGCCTTTGGGATGTCGATGGCATCTCCATCTCAGATCAGCCTCGTCTTTGGCCCTTGTTAAGGATATTGTTGTTGTGTTACCAACCAGCAGAGTGTAGAGCACAGAGAAACATTGCTGAGAGCAATGAATAAGAGATGTGCAAACTGGTTTATCAAAAGTTTACTTTATAGTGGAAAAACAATCTCATAGTCTTTAAATCAATCCAAGTCTTTGCCAGTTAAATCAGTCCAGTGAAACAAAAATCTTCTTACCACACAAACAGTAGTTGGTTAGAATAACAAACTCACTCTGGTTCACAAACCACGATGGTAGCAGATCCATCCAACGATGATAGCACAATGATAGCAACTCCACACACACAATGGTAGCTTATCATCAACTGAATACTTTACAGTACCTTTCTTAAATACGTTTACAGCCAGTGATTATCTAATTACAGCATGACTCAGCATTACAATGAATCAGCAGGAAAACTTTAAAGTCACACAATACATATTCATATTAAAGTCATAGAACACATATATTGCCTGGACAACTTGTTAGGCTCAAACCATATCCTAACAGCCCTGACAAAGTTAGCCCAAAAGCCTTTGAGGAGAACCAAGAAAGATGCTGCACCCGTCTAAAGAATTTTTAAGGTGAATAGAATAGAATAGAGCTGGAAGGGGCCTTGGAGGTCCAGCACCCTGCTCAAGCAGAAGAACCAACAGATCAAGCCAGACTAGTCTTATTGCATTCTTTGACAAAGTGACAAAATTAATGGACCAGAGGAAGGCTGTTGATACAATTTACTTGGACTTCAGTAAGGCATTTGACAAAATAGACCATAACCTACTACTAGATAAAGTAGAGAAATGTGGGTTAGACAGCATCACCACCAGATGGATTTGTAACTGGCTGACCAACCGCACTCAACGTATAGTCCTCAATGGAACTGCATCTACATGGAGGGAAATAGGCAGTGGAGTACCCCAAGGCTCTGTTTTAGGCCCAGTACTCTTCAACATCTTCATCAATGATTTGGATGACAGGATAGATGGGGAATTCATCAAATTTGCAGGTGACACCAAGCTGGCAGGAATAGCCAACACTCCAGAAGATTGGCTCAAGATACAGAAGGATCTTAACAGACTTGAACATTGGGTGCTATCTAACAAAATGAAATTCAATGGTGGAAAAAAGCCAGGTTCTACATTTAGGCAAGAAAAACAAAATGCACAGGTACAATATATGTGGTACCTCACTCAATAGTAGTAACTGAGAGGGATCTTGGAGTCCTAGTGAACAATCACTTAAATATGAGGCAGCAGCTGCCAAAAAAGCCAACCCAGTTCTAGGCTGTATAAACAGAGGGATAGAATCAAGATCACGTGAAGTCTTAATACCACTTTATAATGCCTTGGTGAGGCCACGCTTGGAATATGGCATCCAGTTTTGGTCACCATGATGTAAAAAATATATTGAGACTCTAGAAAGAGTGCAGAGAAGAGCAACAAAGAGGATTAGGGGACTGGAGGCTAAAACACATGAAGAACGGTTGCAGGAACTGGATATGTCTAGTTTAATGAAAAGGAGGACTAGGGGAGACATGAGAGCAGTATTCCAATATCTCAGGGGCTGCCCCAAAGAAGAGGGAGTCAAGCTATTCTCCAAATCCCCTGAGGGCAGGATAAGAAACAACAGATGGAAACTCATCAAGGAGAGAAGCAGCTTAGAACTAAGGAGAAATTTCCTGACAGTGAGAACAATGAATCAGTGGAACAACTTGCCTCCAGAAGTTGTGAATGCCCCAACACTGGAAGTTTTTAAGAAGAGGTTGGATAACCATTTGTCTGAAGTGGTGTAGGATTTTCTGCCTAAGCAGGGGGTTGGACTAGAAGACCTCCAAGGTCCCTTCCAACTCTTCTCTTCTCTTCTCTTCTCTTCTCTTCTCTTCTCTTCTCTTCTCTTCTCTTCTCTTCTCTTCTCTTCTCTTCCTTATTCCATTTCATATTCTATTCTATTCTATTCTATTCTATTCTATTCTATTCTATTCTATTCTATTCTATTCTATTCTATTCTATTCTATTCTATTCCATCTCAGACAAATGAGTGTCCAGTCTCTTCTTAAAAACCTCCAGTGATGGAGCGCCCATGATTTCTGGTGGCCAGCTGTTCCACTGGTTAATTGTCCACAATGTTAGGAAGTTTCTCTTTAATCCCAGGTTGCTTCTCTCTTTGATTAGTTTCCCGGAGTCCGAAGGAAAGCAGAGCTGAACTGAATGTTGAGCTATCATGCGTTAGCCATTTTAAAAAGGGATCACCTTGGGACATGAACGTTAATCTTTCTGCTGGTTGCAAGCTCAAAATGACTTCTTTAGCCCAGACCCGCAACCCCTTCGCCTTTGTTCTTTTGATCAGAGCTATTTATTGCACAACTGATAAAATCACAACTCTGCCCACGAACTGGCTGGAACGACTATGTGGGCTCCAGAGGCGATTTGAAGCCAGTTTTGCAATGGTACAGGTCAACGTGGCTTGCAAGACAAGTGGGAAAATTGGGAGGCAATATTCAAACGGCCTCCATTCCTCCCCTCCCAATTTAACAGCAAAATTCTAGCTGAAGCAAATGTCTCCCTAGACGTGTTTTTTATGGAGATAAAAACGAAACCAGAACTTTTCCTTTTTATTTATTTATCTATTTTATTTATTTTATTAAATTTCTATACCGCCCTTCTCCTGAAGGACTCAGGGCGGTGAACAGCCACAAGATAAAAACACATAAATGCAAAAATTTAAGATCAAATAAAAATGAATTAAATAATTTGGCTGAATTTAAAATACCCCATAATTTAAAACAAATTAAAATTTACATTTAAAAAAGGGAGAGGATTTAGGCCAGGCCAGCTTGATGAAATAAAAAAGTCTTAAGCGCGCGACGGAAGGTGCGCAGATCCGGGATCCTCCATATCTCCGGGGGGAGCTCGTTCCAGATCGTAGGTGCCCCCACAGAGAAGGCTCTCCCCCTGGGGGCCGCCAGTCGACATTGTTTGGCCGACGGCACCCGGAGGAGCCCCACTCTATGGGAGCGTATTGACCGGTGGGAGGCTATTGGTGGTAGCAGGCGGTCCCGCAGATAACCAGGTCCTAAGCCATGGAGCGCTTTAAAGGTGGTAACCAGCATCTTGAAGTACACTCGGAAGACCACCGGGAGCCAGTGCAGCTCACGCAGGAGAGGTGTTACATGGGAGCTCCACGTCGCTCCCATAACCACCCGCATGGCTGCACTCTGCGCCAGTTGGAGCCTCCGAGTGCACCTCAAGGGGAGCCCCATGTAGAAAGCGTTACAATAGTCCAGACTAGAGGTGATGAGGGCATGAGTGACTGTGTGTAGAGAGTCCCTAAATTGGAAAAAGAACTGGAGAAAAAAAATGTGGAACTTGGTTACTCTATACGTTGACAGCCGCAAGACTATTGTAGGTGCAAAAATGAAAGGGCACTTCGATTTCTAGCGTGGACGAACGGTTGCAGAAGCCGATGGAGTCGGCTGAAAATGGCAAAATTGACTATTTTGATTAAAGAAAAGAATGTAAGTGCTTTTGTTTCCACACGGAGACCACTTCTGGATTTTGTGCTTGACGTGGAAAAGAATGAAACTTTGATTTGGGGTTTGACCGATTCGACTGATAGATCTTTACAGAAATGGCTCGTTCACACTATTATGGAAAAGCAAAAAGCTGTGATTTGATGTTAACGCCTTATTTTACTGCAACAGAGAGAGTCGGAAGTCAATGCTATCCAAGTATTTATTTATTTCTTGGTTCGATTTATATGCCACCCTTCTCCGGAGACTCAGGGCGGCTTACAATGCGTTAAGCAATAGCCTTCATACTTTTGTATATACAGTACCTGCTTAGTAGGGCTTTTGGCCCTCCCCTAAGCGGTGAGTATGAATGTTCATAGACTGGAATAGACATGGCAACAGGTCAGCCAGTGAGGACTGTTTGGAAACTGAAACATAGTATTTGTTTGCATCAGGCCATACGAGACAGTTTGGAGTCTGGGCGTGGCTTAGACTTGCTGAACTGTGTACAAGAGTTGGTTTGGCCTCTTTAATCAAAGCCTCTGTACCAGGGGTGGGTTGCTCCCAGTTCGCCCCAGTTCGCCCCACTTTGGGCGAACCAGTAGTGGCGACAGCGGGAGGCTCCGCTCACATGTCCAGACATCATCAAAAACAATCTGCGCATGGGCAGAAGCTTCTGCACACGTGCAGAAGGACCACACGCTCGCAAAGTGAGCTTGTCCCCGTCCCGTGCACTACCGATAGCAAACCGGTAGTGCCAGGTTTGGAAACCTACTACTGCTCTGTACAATATATTAGCCTTGATATCTCTCTCCTCTGTAATGACTTGCTTCTATGAATATTGCTTCTGTGTTCCTGATTTTACATGCTGAATCCTGCTGTTTTGGTATTGCGTATAAAAGAGTTTCTTATATATAATTTGAACCCTGCTGAAGTCCATTTAATTATGTGTCTGACTGCGTGGGCTGCAACAAACGCTGACAAATCCTTCTTTTTCTCCCTCCCCCCCCGTCTTTCCTCACTTCTCTTCCCCGTTTCCCCTGCCCCCCCTCACTGCTCTTCTATTTACTTTTGTATTTTACAATACTCTATAACTCAATTTTTAAAAAAATGCTTACGAGAAGGGAAAAAAAAAACCCGGTGTAGGACATCAAAGCTGCTTTTAAAATAATTTGTTGGGACTTTGGGCACTGAAGTTTAGCTGGGAGCTGGTTTCGTGGCATTTTAAGCAGCTGGAATTAGATTTTCATTTTCTTTTCTTTTTCACCGGGAACACAATCCTGTTCCTACCGAAAACCTGAAGGTGTAGACACCTGTGGTTTGAACCTGAAGCATGGCTCAGCCCTGTGAATCTGAGAAAGGACTGTGAGCAGCTAATGAAAGTATGGAGCAGCAAAAAGACTCAGCGGGTCCCCCAGGCTAGGTTAATGTACTCACTTGGCCAGATGACACCACAAGCGGTGTATGCTTGCCTTAACTTGTTATCCTTCTCTCTGGCTAGGAGAACTTCTTTGGTTTGAATGGGTGTGTCTGTTCTGACCTAGGCTTCCTTAGAAAGCATACAGCACAATCAGTCCCGGCCAACCTCTTTAATTCATACGGCTGTGAATGATTGTCATTCCCAGTCCGAAAGGCTTCTCAAACAGTCTTTCAGAGGAGTGTTTATAAACACCCAACTTATCTCCCTTGGAATGCTGCCAGAGAATTAATTGCCACACGCAGGGCAAGGCCAAACTTAGCACAGAGTCAAACAGAGCTTTCCCAGAGCTTTTACCAACCAAATGAACTAATTGCTTCCTGCAAAAGCTCACGTCCCGTTCGCTTCTCTTTTATGTCTTATGGGAGGGGCCAATCATCTCCAAGCCTTACTCCCAAGTCGACCCTGTTTTCTTAATTGTTCCTGACTTCTGGCAGCTCTGCACATGCGCATACTGGGAACAGGCTCCCACTGTTCTTCTGCCTCGCTGATGTCAGACTCTGGAGACTCTGGAGGCAGCAAAGAACTACCAGATGGCCTTGGCTCCCTCTCTGCCTCCGACTCAGAGCCCTCGCCTGAGCCTTCCCCGGACTCCAGGACTGACCCATGTTCCTCCCCAACCTCCTCACTGCTCGAATCTGTTGCCAGCTCTGCTGGCTGCTGGCGGGCCACAACAGTATCGTTTCATCTTTCTCCTTGAGCATCATGTGCTTTGCAATGCATGCGTTGCCCCTTCTGTGATGTCAGGAACCCTAGATATTCTCCACCAAGATCTGGAGAATGTGACTATTTCATTCTCGGCTGAAGTACCGGGATCGTTCATTCTCCTGTTCATTTTTTTTTTTTTTTTTTTTTTGGATTCTGTGCTCAGGAAGTCCTTTGAGGTACCCATGAAGAGAGGTTAAACACGATTCTGGACAAATAGTTTGCTGGCAACTCTGCCCCAGGTGTTTTATCTACAAAGGAGGACTTTGAATTGCAACCATAAAGTCAGGCAAGCAAATCCAAACATACCAGAACCCTCATCGTCAAACCAGAGCAAAAGGTGAACTTTTAAGGAAAGGTTTGTAATTCAGAAGTCATCAAATCTCATTTCTCCCTCTCCCTCCCTCCCTCTCTCTCTCTCTCTCTCTCTCTCTCTCTCTCTCTCTCTCGCAAAGTCATCTTATATCCAATCAATATAGGGTTGACTTCACCCAATATAGGATTGAGTGAAGGCCTTGATTTCAAGGACAATATGGGATTGACCCTGAAATCAAGGCCTTCAACCATTGCACTTGGCATTTCTGGTCTTCTAATCTTTCCTTCTCCTTCTCCTTCTCCTCCTTTTACATCCTCCTCCTCTTCCTCTTCTTCTCCTCCTTCTCCTTCTCCTCTTCTTCTTCCTCCTCCTCCTTCCTCCTCCTCCCTTCTTCTTCTTCCTCTTCCTCTTCCTCTCCTCCTCCTCCTCCTCCTCCTCCTCCTCCTCCTCCTCCTCCTCCTCCTCCCACCCCTTTCCTGTCCAACTTCAAGAACTAGAACCGGCCTTCTTCTCGTTGTTGGCTTTGCAATGGCTTCTCGTTGCCTGTTGCTGTTGCTTCTTTGCCTTCTGCTAAACAAGATCCTCTCCGTGTAGGAAGCAGGGGCAGCTACATAACACCAGAGGGTGCCCTTGCAATCTCCAAACGAACCTTCTGAGTCCATCGCGTTGAAGCAAAGCACCCTTCCTATGGATTGCATCTCTATTCAGTGACTGCAGAGCTGAATGCAAGAGGTAACTGTTAATTAAACACCGGGATGGAGCCCTGGGTAGTAATTTTGTGACTCATAGTGGGGGGCGGGGAGCAGGCTGTACAAACTCTCAAATCTAGACAGATAGTCCACTTATTTAGCCTGGACTTATTTGGAATTAAGGGGTGTGATGGCTTAGCGGTTAAAGACACCGAGCTTGACAGCTGGAGCAATGACAACTCCAGGGTTAAGACCCAAGCTCCGTGTAACAAGGTGAGTTCTTGTAATATAACAAAAAAACAAAAAAGTAAATAAAAAAAAAGTCTGGTTCTACATTTAGGCAGGAAAAACCAAATGCACAAGTACAGTATATGTGGTACCTCGCTCAATAGTAGTAACTGTGAGAGGGATCTTGGAGTCCTAGTGGACAGCCATTTAGATATGAGCCAGCCGTGTGCATCAGCTGCCAAAAAAAGTCAACACAGTTCTGGGCTGCATAAACAGAGGAACAGAATCAAGATCACATTAAGTGTTAATACCACTTTATAATGGCTTGGTAAGGCCACACTTGGAATACAGCATTCAGTTTTGGTTGCCACGATGTAAAAAAGATGTGGAGACTCTAGAAAGAGTGCAGAGAAGAGCAACAAAGAGGATTAGGGGACTGGAGGCTAAAACATACGAAGAACAGTTGCTGGAATCGGGTATGTCTAGTTTGATGAAGAGAAGGACTAGGGGAGACATGATAGCAGTCTTCCAATATCTCAGGGGTTGCCACAAAGAAGAGGGAGTCAAGCTATTCTCCAAAGCACCTGAGGGCAGAACAAGAAGCAACGAGTGGAAACTCATCAAGGAGAGAAGCGACTTAGAACTAAGGAGAAATTTCCTGACAGTGAGAACAATGGATCAGTGGAATAACTTTTCTTCAGAGGTTGTGAATGCTCCAACACTGGAAGATTTTAAGATGAGATTAGATAACCATTTGTCTAAAGTGGTATAGGGTTTCTTGCCTGAGCAGGGAGTTGGACTAGAAGACCTCCAAGGTCCCTTCCAACTCTTCTCTTCTCTTCTCTTCTCTTCTCTTCTCTTCTCTTCTCTTCTCTTCTCTTCTCTTCTCTTCTCTTCTCTTCTCTTCTCTTCTCTTCTCTTCTCTTCTCTTCTCCTCTCCTCTCCTCTCCTCTCCTCTCCTCTCCCCTTCCCTTCCCTTCCCTTCCCTTCCTTTCCCTTCCCTTCCATCCATGCCCCAGCTCCCTTGGGAACAAAGAGATACGGTTCCAAGGAGCTTAGGGAAGGTCAGCCTTAGTCCTTTTCTGGTTGCATAATGGCTCCTGACTCGAGTCTTCCTCCCAGCCAGGCTGGATGCTTCCCAACACACCCATTGCGCCTCATGAAAAATATCTTTCCGATTGTGCCAGCAGCTTCCCGTGTTTCTTAATAGCTGCATTAAAAATCTGTTAAGTAGAGAGCACCTGTTAATCAAGCAAACCTTTATTCCCCATTGATTAATCTACCCAATCCATCAGCCCAATTTTCGTAGCTCTGATTATTGCAGTCTGCAGGATAAGAAACATGTCCAGGGTATAAAATGACTCCCGTTCACTTGCAGGACCGGGGAAATTCTCCAGTTCTGGAGAGATGCCAGCGGTTTGGATGTCAATAATCCAGAGGAGATTCTAGGTCAGCAAAAGGCAGAACAAAATAACCTTGCAAGATTCTCAGCCTTCCAAGCAGGAGTGGGATTCAGAAATTTTAGCAACCGGTTTTCTGCCTGGTTGCTGAGTGGGTGTGGCTATGGTGGGCGTGGCCTACTCAGCCTCCTGCATCATGGGGGGTGGGCGGAAAAGGGGCATTTTTGCCCTCCCCAGACTCCAGAGGCTTATCTCGAGCCTCTGGGAGAGCAAAAACGGCCTCCTCTGGGCTCCGGATGCACTCAGGAGGCCGAAAACAGGCCCATTTCTGGACTTCCGGAACTTCCGGTAGGTGCATGTTTCGCCCTCCCAGAGCCTCTGTGTGGGCCCTGCACTTACCTGGCATCCAAAACGGGCTGTGTGGAGACTCGTGGGAGGGGTGGGGTGGGGTGGGCGGGGTCAGCCAGTCCTTGCAACTACCGGTTTGGCGAACCAGATTACAATTAACATCCGGTTCGCCAAAACCGGTCTGAACCAGCTGAATCCCATCCCTGCTTCCAAGCTCTCTTTGAAGTTTCCGCAAAGTTGCCCTGACAAAAAAACCTGGCACAGCTGCCTGGCAGCTCCAGAATTGGGGTGGCCCAAAGAGACCTCCTTAAAATTAAGACGTTCTTAATGGGTACCTTTTATGCATGAAGAAAGATAAAAGTGGGGAGACAAGTACAGTAATATTGCTATTGCACTTAATTTAACAACACTAAAATTGGACCGCAAGAGCAAACAGGCCTTTCAAGATGCAAATCTCCCAAGAAATGGGATTTTGTTTGCAAGGAAGACATTAAGGAAGAATTCTACGACATCTTAAAGGCGAGCCCTGTTCTTAACAAAATCAAAGCATCTCTCCCTCCCCGTGCCTGTGCAGTGCAACCCTTCTTTTTGGGGAAGGAGGGATGGGGGCCCCTTCTCCCCCCACCCCTTTAGTCAGGTTCTAGGTGTTTGCTTCAGACTCTGAGAGTATCTGCCTTCATTGCTTGATTTATTCCAGATTGGATTGGATTGGATTGGATTGGATTGGGTTGGGTTGGGTTGGGTTGGGTAGGGTAGGGTAGGGTAGGGTAGGGTAGGGTAGGGTAGGGTAGGATAGGATAGGATAGGAAAGGATAGGATAGGATAGGATAGAATAGAATAGAATAGAATAGAATAGAATAGGGAGTAGAGTAGAGTAGAGTAGAGTAGAGTAGAGTAGAGTAGAGTAGAGTAGAATAGAATAGAATAGAATAGAATAGAATAGAATAGAATAGAATAAGGAGTAGAGTAGAGTAGAGTAGAGTAGAGTAGAGTAGAGTAGAGTAGAATAGAATAGAATAGAATAGAATAGAATAGAATAGAATAGAATAGAATAGAATAGAATAGAATAGAATAACAGAGTTGGAAGGGACCTTGGAGGTCTTCTAGTCCAACCCCCTGCTTAGGCAGGAAACCCTACACCACTTCAGACAAATGGTTGTCCAAAATCTTCTTAAAAACTTCCAGTGTTGGAGCAATCGCAACTTCTGGAAGCAAATTGTTCCACTGATTGATTGTTCTCACTGTCAGGAAATTTCTCCTTAGTTCTAAGTTGCTTCTCTCCTTGATGAGTTTCCACCTGTTACTTCTTGTCCTGCCTTCAGGTGACAAAAGCACCGTCAGTCAATTGCAAAAGTCAGCTTTGCTAGGAACAAGCTTACATCCTGCGACGAGACCTCGAACACCTTAAAACACCCACATCTGCTTCTCCCAGGTCCTTGGGAAGGACCCGATGCGTGGACCAAAATGCGACATCCAATCCGAACATCTGGCTGACTGCGCCACAAAAACATTACCGTGGACTCGCTTTTTCTCTGCCCCCCCCCTCCCAAAAATATTCTCTTCCCTGGAACATTCCAGTTGAAAATATTTGGATTTCCAAATGCGAATGAATGAAACAAAGGGGCTCGATTCACACCCGCACCGCCGACTCTGTTAATAAAGCCAGCTTAATATGAAAGGGACTTATCCCCCTGCCTTCCGGCCTTATTAAATCAGTTTAACTGCACTTCAGAATATTTCGACTCAACGGCTCTTATTTCTCCCTTAAGCTCAAGCGCACTATTGTGGCAACGCAACCACCTAAAAAATGAGTTTGCATTTCAAACATCACATGAGCCAGCGTGCTGCAAACCTCGTCTTTTTCGGCTGCTCGAACGACAAAAGCCGAAACTGTCAGGGTATAAAGGGGATTAATTTACAAAGCTGTGCATTTTGCTCGCATACGATTATCCTTCCCTACAAAGCCGTTATTTTTTTATTTTTTATTTTTTTATTTTTTTGTTAATGGGAAGAAAAGGATGAGCGGAGAGGCATCCGGCAAAGGGAAGGAAAAGCGGGAGTAACTAGGAATGAGGGTGTCCTCTTTTAACCTCTACCATTTGGTAACGTAGAACGGAAAGGGGTTTTCGGCATTCCTGTTTGCTGAAAGCAGAAGTGGAGAACTATGGCCCTGTGATGACTTGTGGGACTTCAACTCCCAGAATTCCAGAGCCGGCTCAGGAATTCTGGGAGTTGAAGTCCCACAAGTCATAAAGGGAGCATAGTTTTCCACCTCTGAATTAGGAAACATGGAGGCTGATTGGAAAGATTTTTTTTTATTGATGAAGCAGAATGAGATGGGTTAACGGTTCTGGGGCAGCTGACAAAAATGGAGTTGAGGGTGGGGTTTTTTAAAATACCTTCTTTGGGCTTTGCACTTGAGCTTCCTGTTCCTGTGCAAGAGCATGTATTTCTATTGGCTGTTGACAGACTCCTACGGAGTCATGTAGGGGTTATGTAGAGGTCATAGCTGGCTCTATAGGTTTTGAATATAGAATAACAGAGTTGGAAGGGCACTTGGAGGTCTTCCAGTCCAAGCAGCAGACCCTATACAATTTAAGACAAGGGGCTGTCTTTTCGTAAAAGTTTCCAGTGATGAAGCACCTACAACTTCTGGTGGGAAGCTGTTCCACTGGTTAATTGTTCTCCCTGTTAGGAAGTTTCTCCTTAGTTCCAGATGGCTTCTCTCCTTGAGTAGTTTCCATGCTACCACCCACCATGCATGCAAGTTTATCGAAGCCTGGTACCCCATAAGCAAAACAGATACATCGACTTGCAACCAGCCTACGAAGCCCTTAGAATTCAATTGCACAGCCAACCAGCCATGGCAATGACCCTCAACCAAGCCACGCAGACTTCCCCCCAAGCCCTTCCCCCCAACAACCCTCATCTGACATGACCCATAGCTGACCCTTCCTTCCTTCCTTCCTTTCTTCCTTCCTGCCTCTTTTCCTCCCTCCCTCCCTTCCTTCTCTCCCTCCCTCTTTTCCTTCCTTCCTCCCTTCCTCTCTTTTCCTCCCTCCCTCCCTTTTTCCTTCCTTCCTCCCTTCCTTCCTCCCTCTTTTCCTTCCTTCCTTCCTTCTGCCCTCCCTCTTTTCCTTCCTCCCTCCCTCCCTCTTTTCCTTCCTCCCTCCCTCCTTCCCTCCCTCCCTCTTTTCCTTCCTTCCTCCCTCCCTCTCTCTTTTCCTTCCTCCCTCCCTCCCTCTCTCTTTTCCTCCCTCCTTCCCTCCCTTTCTCCTTCCTTCCTTCCTTCCTTCCTTCCTTCCTTCCTTCCTTCCTTCTGAAAACATTACACAGTGGGAAAACACTGCTTACTGCCCTCACTTTCAAGAAAGTGGATGAATGAAAAACAACAACAACAATCCAACACCCAGTCATTTTCTTTAAAAAAAAATCCCCTCTGATAAATCCGTTTGGCTTGACAAAGACCGATGCCCAGATCAAACGGAAAATATTTATGAAAATATTTCTTGAAGTGTGGAAGAATCGGTTAACTTTATAAGCAACAACCGACTTCTCACCGCCCTGGTGAGGAAGGAAAGCATTTTCTCCTCCAGCTTTGATCTGTCTGATGAGCCTTTATAGAGATTTGCAAGTCTGAGGCTGGATTGCTTCAATCGTTTATGCTTTTGAGATCGCGTCCAATCCTGCAAATTTGACCGGGAAAATCATTTGCTGGGAGCTTCTGGCTTTCCTCCCTGTCTTTCGCTCTGGCCTTTAGACTCCAAGATCTGCCTCTCATTTGAGAAGGAATCATTCCAAGCATGCCCTCGGCCCTCCCAAAAACATGAATAAAAATTGTATTTCAAGCAACCTTTTGTTGTAATTAAGTTATCGAGATGACCCGGGATCATGGTGGAACTCAAGAGAGAGGCACAGTTGAACTGGCTGAAAGTGAGAATAATCAATGAAGGGATGTCCATTGCAGCCAAATCATAGAGGGTAATCTGAACTGATGGGGAAGGAAGGAGGGAAGGAAGGAAGGAGGGAGGGAGAGAAGGAAGGAAGGAAGGATAGAGGGAAGGAGCTAGGAAGGAAGGGAGGAATGGAGGAAAGAAGGAAGGGAGGAGCAAGGAAGGAAGGAAGGAAGGAGGGAGGAGAGGGCGGCATATAAAGGGCGGCATATAAATCAAATTAAAAAAAAAGAAGAGAGGGAGGGAGGGTGAGGGAGAGTACTAAGAAGCAAGGGAGGGAGGAAGCAAGAAGGAAGAGAGGGTAGGAAAGGAAGAGAGGGAGGGAGTAGGGAGGGAGAAAGGAATGATGGATGGAGGGAAGGAAGGAAGGAGCAAGGGAGCAAGGGAGGAAGGAGGGAGGGAGGGAGGAAAGAAGGGAGGAAGGGGGAGGGAGAGAGCTAGGAAGGAAGGAAGGAGGCAGGAAGGAAGAAAGAACGGGAGATATTTTCTTAACAGGTTTAAAACCAGATGGCTCAATTGTTCGTAAGTATAGCGATCTTAAAACCAACCGGCAAAACGTCTTGATCTATGCAAAGAAATTCATGGAATTCACTTTCTTTGGATGGTGGTTGTGTTTCTCTGCAGGAAGAAGACCCAATTTGAGGGGCTCCTAAAAAGACGAGGGGGTCAACCTGTTCTCCAAAGCACCTGAAGGCAGGAGGAGAAGCAACGGATGGAAACTAATCAAGGAGAGAAGCAACTTAGAACTAAGGAGAAATTTCTTTACCGTGACAACAATTGATCAGTGGAAGAACTTGCCTCCAGAAGTTGTGAACGCTCGATCACTGGAGGTTTTTAAGAAGAGGTTGGATAACCATTTGTCTGAAATGGTAGAGGGCCATGATGGTGAACCTATAGCACGCAGAGCTATCTCTCCGAGCACGCAAGCTATTGCCTGTTGCTCTTCTGGGATCTGGCCCACTGGCCAGCTGGTCTTTGCATGCACAGGAGTGCCAGAAACTGGAAAAGCAGCCGCCTGCTGCGCAGGTGTGCGCTGGGAAGACGATCTTCCATTTTCCGGCGCGCGCATACGCACTGGCGACCTGGTCTTCTGGTTTCTGGGACGCATGTATGCATATTGACCTGCGTGCACCAAAAACCAAAATATCATCTTCCCAGCATGCACATGTGCAACGGGTGGCTGCTCGTCCAGTTTCCGGCCCTCCCGCTCGTGCACTCCTATTTCGGCACTCGGTTTCCTGTCTCTACCAGGAGGTTGGACACAAAGACTTCCAAGGTCCTCTGTTATTCATACTTGATTTCTTTTTCATAGGTGGAAAATGTGAAGGGTGTTTCATTTCCATAGCCCAGAGAACTTACACTGGATACTGCTAAACGTGAGCGATGGGCGCAACATACGTGTGAATGGTGTGGCAGAGACAGGCTCGTTCATTTTCCTCCTCCACATTTAGACGAGGGTTATCAAAACCACAGAAAAGGATTGCGTGCATGCCAGAGTCGATCTGAAAGCCAATTGGGAACCGGAGATCTTAGAAATGCATAAAGCTGCAGGTAATGACACCACAGGTAGAGTCCTCCCCCCTCGTCGGTCAATATGATTCAAACGGAAAATTGTGTCATTTTCCACTGCTGTTAAGCCCATTTTCTTCTCCTGCTTTGAAGGCGGCATCTTGCTTCTTTTAATGCTCAGAGACAAAGCTTGTTCTGGAGAAGGCTCCAAAAAGACGGGTGTGCGCCTTCATCTGTCATCTTTTGAGCGCCGTCAATCTCTCACGGCATCTCCTCCTGCTTTTATTGCTAAACAGATACAGTTGGGCTCTGGCACTGCAGGGGTACGTTCCGAGTTGCTTTTGTAAAGCGTTACACCCCCGGTCTGGGAATTATTTAAATGTACCAAGACACCATCCTACGCTCTCTTCTGCTGTCAGCTTAGGGTTGAGGTGACTGCACCGTTCTCATGTTCAGAAACTAAGATGCACATTTATAACTCCTTTTCTGCAAAGCGGATGTGAGTTTCAAAAATTTTTACTACCGGTTCTATCGCTTGGTGAGCGTGGCATGGCTTGGTGGGCATGGCAGGGGAAGGTTACCGTAAAATCTCCATTCCCACCCCACTCCAGGGGAAGGATATTGCAAAATCCCCATTTCTTCCTGATCAGCTGGGACTAGGGAGGCAGAGAATAGATGGGGGGTGGGGCCAGTCAGAATTTTTACTACCGGTTCTCCGAACTACTCAAAATTTCCGCTACCGGTTCTTCAGAACTGGTCAGAACCTGCTGAAACCCACCTCTGCTTCAAAGCCACAAAAGGAGAGAGGGTGGAAGAGAAAGGGAGGAAGGAGGGAAAGAGAAGAAGGAAGGAGGGAGGGAGGGTGGAGAAAGAGAAGAAGGGAGGAGGGAAGGAGGAGGAGGAGAAGGAAGGAGGGAGGGCAGAGAAAGAGATGATAGAAGGAAGGAAGAAGGGAGGCAGGAGAAAGAAGGAAGGAAGAAGGGAGGGAGGAGAAGAAAAATGGAGGGAAAGAAAGAGAAGACGGAGGGAAGAAGGGAGGGAGGGAGGAGAAGGAAGGAGGGAGGAGGAGGAGAAGGAAGGCGGGAAAGAGGCGAAAGAGAAGGAAGGAAGAAGGGAGGAGAAGGAAGGAGAGAAGGAGGAGAAAGAGAAGAAGGAAGGAAGGAGGGAGGAGAAAAAGGAAGGAGGGAGGAGAAAGAGAAGAAGGGAGGGAGGACTTATTCTCTCTAAATAAAGTAGAAAAATATCAACATTCAACATTGCTTCTGTTATAACTCTGTTTTTATAAAGATTAGTAGCTTGCCTTTTTGAAAGAGAGACCGAGATTAAGTAAATCTTAAATTGAGGGAAAAGGTAACCTTACTTTTGAATTGTTTTGTCACTAGCTGCAGGATTTTTTAAAAAAAAAATCTCATTTTTTAAAGCTCCTATACTCAAAGAAACGTTTGAGCCTTAATACCGTATCCCCAATCTTTTTCTCCTTGAAAACTGCTGCCTCTGTACAGGGATCTGATTATAATGAATGGCCTCCTTACACATGATCTGGCTCTTTTTAATGATGTGGGAATATCAACGGACGGTGCACCTTGCAACATTTAACAAAATTCTCAGGCAATAGCTCGCCACAATTTTAGTCACGCACCAAGTCACGAATTGCTCGGGCTTGAACTGGGGAATTTATGCCTGCCAGCAATGGATCTGCCGTTTAGCTATCATAGTTTCTTTAAACCATTATTCCCTCTAGGTCTAGAACTAGTTTGGTGTTGTGGTTAAGGCATCAGGCTAGAAACTGGGAGACTGTGAGTTCTAGTTCCACCTTAGCATGAAAGCTGGCTGAGTGACTTTGGGCCAATCACCAGGAGACAGTGAGTTCTAGTCCCGCCTTGAAAGTTGGCTGGGTGACTTTGGGCCAATCACCAGGAGACAGTAAATTCTAGTCCCGCCTTGAAAGTTGATTTTGGGCCAATCACCAGGAGACAGTGAGTTTTAGTTCCACCTTAGCATGAAAACTGGCTGGGTGACTTTGGGCCAATCACCAGGAGACAGTGAGTTCTAGTCCCACCTTAGCATGAAAGCTGGCTGAGTGACTTTGGGCCAATCACCAGGAGACAGTGAGTTCTAGTCCCGTCTTGAAAGTTGGCTGGGTGACTTTGGGCCAATCACCAGGAGACAGTGAGTTCTAGTCCCACCTTAGCATGAAAACTGGCTGGGTGACTTTGGGCCAATCACCAGGAGACAGTGAGTTCTAGTCCCACCTTAGCATGAAAGCTGGCTGAGTGACTTTGGGCCAATCACCAGGAGACAGTGAGTTCTAGTCCCGTCTTGAAAGTTGGCTGGGTGACTTTGGGCCAATCACCAGGAGACAGTGAGTTCTAGTTCCACCTTAGCATGAAAGCTGGCTGGGTGACTTTGGGCCAATCACCAGGAGACAGTAAGTTCTAGTTCCACCTTAGCATGAAAGTCGACTGGGCGACTTTGGGCCAATCACCAGGAAACGGTGAGTTCTAGTCTTGCCTTAGCATGAAAGCTGACTGGGCGACTTTGGGCCAATCACTAGAAAACCGTGAGTTCTAGTCTTGCCTTAGGACTCAAAGCCCGCTGGGTGACTTTGGGTCAGTCAGTTTCTCTCAGCCCTAGGAAGGAGGCAATGGCAAACCACTTTTGAAAAACTTTGGAGTTTTGGACTTTACCCCTTCTATTGTTTTATTCTAAAATAGTGAAAATAGATGGGAAATTGGGCTGCTACAAATCAACAATTCACTAAATGTTGGCAGGATAATTTTTAAGGGCTTCGGGATTTTCAAGTAGAAGCCGGGAGATTACAGTTTTATTATTACAATTGGAGTCCTGTGCACATTCCGCTCTAAAGACCTTTTTATTTCACCAGGCCTAACTTTCTCCCTCTTTTTAAACAATTTTAATATTTTAATATTTTTTAATATTTTTAATACTCAAAGTTTAAATTTGTTTTAAATTGATTGGGGTTTTAATCTGTCTGGGCCAAACTATTTAATTCGATTTTATTTCTGCTTTTTAAACTTTGTATATATGTATTTTATTGTTTGCTGTTCACCGCCCTGAGTCCTTCGGGAGTAGGGCGGTATATAAATCAAATAAAAGTTAAAGTTAAAGTTAAAGAGTCCTAAATAAAAAAAAAATTTTTTTCTAACCCGGCTAATAATAGTTCTCCAAAAACTCCAGGAACCAAATTGGAAGGATTATCTGTATTTACAGGTAATGTTATCACTAAGCGCGTGGATCCTAACTCTGGAGTCCTTATTGCTACATGACACTCCTGATGAATTTAATTCTTCCAGCAAAAATTAATTATTGCCTGACAGTGTGAAGTTCATTGATTTTCTCAATGGATGACTGGCTCGGGAAAATATGAGACACGGCAAAAATAATTAAATTAACATATTACATGAAACACACACAGAAAAAAAAAAACACACACACACCCTCGATTGGCCTCATAAGAAAAGATTCTTTGGAACTTCATTAAACTCCTTCGGCTCGGGGTGATGAATTGCATTGCAGACCCTGCGTGGATGTTTCTTTTCTAATTCAGTATTATCAATATTATCTCAGTGTTTGTCTTCATAGTTATTGTTGGGAATTTGGGATGCAACAGCTGAGCCTACTCTGCTCCAGAAGCTGCCCTCAATGAAAGCGTCTTAAAAACAAAAACAAATAAAACTTCTTTTTTAATGAAAGAAAAGATTGTGAGCCAATTACCAGGAGACTGTGAGTTCTAGTTCCGCCTTAGCCATGAAAGCCAGCTGGGTGACTTTGAGCCAATCACCAAGAGGTTCTGAGTTCTAATTCTACAGAATAGAATAGAATAAACAGAGTTGGAAAGGACTTTAGAGGTCTTCTAGTCCAACCCCCTGCTTAGGCAGAAAACCCTACACCACTTCAGACAAATGGTTATCCAACATCTTCTTAAAAACTTCCAATGTTGGAGCATTCACAACTTCTGGAGGCAAGTTGTTCCACTGATTAATTGTTTTAACTGCCAAGAAATTTCTCCTTAGTTCTAAGTTGCTTCTCTCCTTGATTCGTTTCCACCCATTGTTTCTTGTCCTGCCCTCAGTGGCTTTGGAGTATAGCTTGACTCCCTCTTCTTTGTGGCAGCCCCTGAGATATTGGAAGACTGCTATCATGTCTCCCCTAGTCCTTCTTTTCATTAAACTAGACCAGGGGTCTGCAACCTTAAACACTCAAAGAGCCATTTGGACCCGTTTCCCACAGAAAAGAAAACACCGGGAGCCACAAAACCCTTCCTGTGCCTGACTATTTCTTCAGCAGCCACAAAACTAGCATATGTGGTTGAATTAAACATTCTGTTTCCGTCTGAAACTTTTATTTTCTTGGATTTATCCATGATTGGCCTACTGGGGGTTGAAAAGCTCAATAAATTGTGTGTTGGTGGGTGTCGCACATTGGCAATTGTGACACATATTTTGAGTGATAGGGAGCTGCAGCAGAGGGGTGAAAGAGCCACATGCGGCTCCAGAGCCACAGGTTGCTGACCCCTGAACTAGATATACCAAGTTCCTACAACCATTCTCCAGTCCCCTAATCCTCTTTGTTGCTCTTCTCTGCACTCTTTCCAGAGTCTCCACACCTCTTCTACATCGTGGCAACCAAAAATGGATGCAGGATTCCAAGTGTGGCCTTATCAAGGCCTTATAAAGCGGTATTAACCCTTCACGTGATCTTGATTCTATCCCTCTGTTTATGCTGCCTAGAAGTGTGTTGGGTTTTTTGGCAGCTGCCGCACACGGCTGGCTCCTATTTAAATGGTTGTCCACTACAAGGTTTCCTGCCTTAGCCAACCAGTAGGGTGACTTTGAGCCAATCACCAAGAGGTTGTGAGTTCTAGTCCTGCCTCAGCCAAGAAAAGTAGTTGGGTGACTTTGAGCCAATCACCCGGAGACTGCCTTCAGGGGCTTTGGAGAATAGATTGACCTCTTTTTCTTTGCAGCAACATTGTAAAGCGGTATATAAGTACTATTGCTATTACAATGTCAGCATCTTGCCCCCCACCCCTCACCCCCAACAATCTGGCTCCTCATTTTACCGGCCTCGGAAGGATGGAAAGCTGAGTCAATCTTGCTGCCAGTCAGGATCGAACTGCTGACAGTGGGCAGAGTTTGCCTGCCATCCTGCATTCTAACCACTGCACCGCAGAGCCAGGGGTGAAATTCAAAATTTTCCCTACCGGTTCTGTGGGCGTGGCTTGGTGGGCGTGGCAGGGGAAGGATACTGCAAAATCCCCATTCCCACCCCACTCTGGGGCCAGCCAGAGGTGGTATTTGCCGGTTCTCCGAACTATTCAAAATTTCCTCTACTGGTTCTCCGAACAGCTCAAAATTTTTGTTACTGGTTTCTCCGAACTGCTCAAAATTTCCGCTACCGGTTCTCCGAACAGCTCAAAATTTTTGCTACCGGTTTCTCCGAACTGCTCAAAATTTCCGCTACCGGTTCTCCGAACAGCTCAAAATTTTTGCTACCGGTTTCTCCGAACTGCTCAAAATTTCCGCTACCGGTTCTCCGAACAGCTCAAAACTTTTGCTACCGGTTTCTCCGAACTGCTCAAAATTTCCGCTACCGGTTCTCCAGAACCTGTTAGAACCTGCTGGATTTCACCCCTTCACAGAGCTAAACCCTTGGTTGTAGGTCAAGGATTCCTTTTTCTGCATTGTTTATGCCGGAAATTTCTTCGTCTGAAGCCCACCCAGTGATTCTGTTTAGCAATGCTGAGCCAATGGTGTCATTCTACTTCGGATTGGCACCGTCACACAGCATCTGAAGGATTCCCAGTAGGGTCTCCACTTCCTCCCCTACCCTTTGGACCTGTTTGCAGTAGGAACAGAAGGTATAATGAGCACCTGGGGGGACAGGCCGGGAAGAATCCTGCTGATATGCGTCAGCTTGCCCGGAGAAAGTGAACTTTTCCCAGAGATTAAGCACTCAATGAGGTGACACAGTGATTACATTTCAGGGAAGTGGTATGCAGATTGCGTTCGGTGCCAAGCCGCAGACAGCAGGTGTGGGAAATGAGTTGCTCTTGGCACTTTCATCCTTCAAAAACTGCTCTTCTTCAGGCAGATATTTCTTGTCCAGACGGGAGGAGACGATCCAAAGACTGGGGGGTTTACATGGCTTCACTCAACGGGAGTTAGACGCTGATCCAAAGCAAATCGTTTCTCGACTCGTTGGCCTTCTTCCCATCGCACGGAGGGTAGTGCGGTTGTGGGAACTTGTGGGAGCCTGGGTGGCGCAGTGGTTAAAGTGCAGTACTGCAGGATACTTCTGCTGACTGTCGGCTGCCTGCAATTTGGCAGTTCGAATCTCACCAGGCTCAAGGTTGAGTAAAATGAGGACCCAGATTGTTAGGGGCAATAGGCTGCTCTGTAAACCGCTTAGAGAGGGCTGTAAATGCACTGTAAAGCGGTATATAAATCTAAGTGCTATTGCTACTTTCCTTCCTTCCTTCCTTCCTTCCTTCCTTCCTTCCTTCCTTCCTTCCTCCCTCCCTCCCTCCCTCCCTCCCTCCCTTCCCAGTGGTTAGAATGCAGCATTGCAGGCTGACTCTGCTCAGTGCCAAGAGTTCGATTCTCACCAACACAAGGTTGACTTAGTCTTCCATCCTTCCGAGGTGAGTAAAATGAGGACCCTGATTGTTGGGGGCAAGAGGCTGACTCTGTAAACCGCTTAGAGAGAATTGTAAAGCACTGTAAAGCGGTATATAAGTCTAAGTGCTAGTGTCAACTTTCAAAATGGTGTGCTAAGTGGGAAGGAAGGGAGGGAGGAGGAAGGAAGGAAATGGAGGATGGATGGATGGATGGATGGATGGAGAGAGGGAGGGCGGAAGGAAGGGAGGGAGGGAGGGAGGGAGGGAGGAAGGAAGGAAGGAAGGAAGGAAGGGCTATAGTGGCACAGTGATTAGAATGCAGCATTGCAGACTAATTCTGCCAACTGTCAGGAGTTCGATCCTCATTGGCTAAAGGTTGACTCAGCCTTCCGTCCTTCCGAGGTCAGTAAAACAAGGACCCAGATTGTTGGGGGTAAGACACTGACCCTGTAAACCTCTTAGAGAGGGCTGTAAAGCAGTATATAAATCTAAGTTTTCTTGCTATTGCTACTGTCAGGAAATTTCTCCTAAATTGCTTCTCTCCTTGATTAGTTTCCATCCATGGCTCTGTGTTCCAATCTCTTGCATCTAAATCTTAGTCTTTTTGGGTCCTTAGGACTTCGTATTTCTAAATGGATCATTTTTGATCCAGGTCATTTTAATTTACATGGGCCTGAAACTCCTGGAAAGGAGATGCGGCTGAATTAATAGCTGACTGGGTTTAAGCCTGTTTTAGCTTTACCCAAAGTCATTTTTCCTCAGTGAGATAGGTGGGCCTATAAATTTAATAAATAAAATAAAAGGCTTCCAGAAACAACAATGACCTTTGCTTAGCATTTACTCAATGACAATCAAATGAGACGCACTGCAGTTTAGCTGAATAAATTCCAGCTGGCTGGATTCACACAGCATACATTGTCAAAACAACAACAACAACACACACACACACAAAAACAACAACAAAAAAGAGTCACATATTGGCCTAGAGCAATGTGCGAACCAAAGCTATAAATAATGCCATGAATATTTTATAACTAATGACAGTGGTTGTCTATCAGAAAAAAGCAACCGGTGATCACAAAAAGAGCATCAAACTTTCCGTCTTCACACACACACAAAAAAAGGCTCCAATAAAATGGAATCAGCTCAGTTTTCCTTGTTTTAAGTGAAACTGTGGGATCCTGTACAATTCCCCAGTTCAGGAACGTATGATGGGAATCACCAACGCATAAGCCGTTGGCGGCTATTCCTGACGAAGGACTTCAGGAGCGTCATTTACAAAGCGCATACGTGGGCTGCGATGATTGGCTGACACGGCTGTGGCTGCCATTTTGATTTAAAAAAAAAAAAAAAACCCTTCCTTGCAGATTTCCCTGGCCAAACCCAAAATGCATCACCAACCAGATTCTAATGTTTTTTTTTAAAACTCTCATTTCCACAACAATTTTTTTTTTTTTTTTTTGCAAAATGCGTTTTCCGGTATATATCTCACCAAATAGCATTTGAACAGCTCAACCTTTGGGAAAATGCTCTCAAAAACTAACTTAAAATTGCGAAGGGAGGGAGGGAGGGAGGAAGGGAGGGAAGGAAGGAAGAAAGGAAGGAATGAGGGAGGGAGGGAAAAGGAGGGATGGAGGGATGGATACAAGGGAGGGAGGGAAGGAGGGAGGGAGGAAAAAGGAGGGATGGATGGAAGGAAGGGGAGGGAGGAAGAAAAGAAGGAAGGGGGGATGGGAGAAGGATGAATGGATAGAAGAAGGAAGGGAGGGAGGGAAGGAGGGAGGTAAAAGGATGGATGGATAGAAGGAAGGAAGGAAGGGGAGGGAGGGAAGGAGGGAGAAGAATGAATGGATAGATGGGAGGAAGGGAGGGAGGGAAGGAGGGAGGTAAAAGAATGGATGGATAGAAGGAAGGAAGGAAGGAAGGAAGGGGAAGGAGGGAGAAGAATGAATGGATAGAAGGAAGGGAGGGAGGGACGGAAGGAGGGAGGTAAAAGGATGGATGGGTAGATGGAAGGAAGGACGAAAGGGGACGGAGGGGGGAGGGAAGAAGGGAAGAAGGGAGGAAAGGAAGAAGAAAGGGAGGGAGGGAGGAAACAAATCAGCAATTATATCTGACACATCCATCATATTGCCACAAATTGGGTAATTTGCATTGGCTAAGTCTGGGATGATTAATCAAGCCATAAACTAACCAACCCAACCTTGGTTACGCCACATGCTTGAGTACCAGGAAGCTCAACCGAGGTTAACCAAGCCTGCTAGCTCTTTATCAGCTCCTGTCCGGTGTGTGTAGGACTGAGAGAAGCCAAACTTCCGCCTGTCATCACCTGAAAATTCTCTTGCTTCTAAGTTTTGCAGCTCCTCCGTTGCTCAGTATTTCCAGCTGGGAAGTTGTTTGCGGGAAGATTAATGGCATATTTATCGAAGGAGTGCACTTTGGATTCTAACGGCCATCTGGTGTGGACCTTCCATTCATCAAACTGTCCCCACCTGGCGAGAGAAGTCCATTTATCCCACCGCCCGAGTATGAAAATGGTCTTTACCTACCGGATGCTATTAGAGAATTTGACACGCTTGCCCTCGCTTCTCTTCCCCAGCCCCAGAAGGCTGTTCCTTAGCATTCAAAGAAACCAGCATGTCATTTCAAAGAAGCGACATCTTAAAGGGCAAAGACAAAGAAGCTTTCAAGATAGAGAGACCACCTTCCTGCCTTCTCTGGCTCTGACAGCAGCTAAGGTGGAACCAGGGGTGGGCTGCTGGGGGGTGGGGGGATCGCACGGGTTCGGGAGAATCTCTAGCTAAGATTCTGTGCAGTTTGGAGAACCCCCAAATCCCACTCCTGGCTGGCCCCGCCCACCTCACCCTCCCAGGAGTCCCCATGTGACCCGTTTTGGAGGCAGGTAAGTGCCAGGGTGCGCACGGAGGCTCGGGGAGGGTGAAAAATGGGCCTACCGGAAGTTCAGGAAGACTGGGAAGGCCATTTTCAACTCCTGGAGGCTCAAGGAAAGCCTTGGGAGCCTGGGGAGGTTTAGGGTTGGGTTAGGGTTAGGGTTGGGTTAGGGTTAGGGTTAGGGTTGTTTTAGGGTTAGGGTTAGAGTTAGGGTTGGGTTAGATTTGGGGTTAGGGTTAGGGTTAGGGTTAAGGGTTAGAGTTAGAGTTAGAGTTAGAGTTAGAGTTAGAGTTAGAGTTAGAGTTAGAGTTAGAGTTAGAGTTAGAGTTAGAGTTAGAGTTAGAGTTAGAGTTAGAGTTAGAGTTAGAGTTAGAATTAGAGTTAGGGTTAGGGTTGGATTAGGTTTAGGGTTAGGGTTAGGGTTAGGGTTAGGGTTAGGGTTAGGGTTAGGGTTAGAGTTAGGGTTGGGTTAGGTTTGGGGTTAGGGTTAGGGTTAGAGTTAGAGTTAGGGTTAGGGTCAGGGTTAGGGTTAAGGTTAGGGTTGGTTAGTTTTAGCAACCAGGCAGAGAACCCCTTGCTAACATTTTTGAAGCCCACCCCTGGGAGGGATGGCATCTCCAAGGGGTTTTCTCTAATGCCTTTGAGGGCCCAGGGGAGACTCCTTGACTCCCTTATATCCTTCTTAAGGATGCTTCACAAGGAGTGTGGAGGAGGAGAGCTGTGTGGCTCCACCAAGTGAAACAAAATTAAGAGTCTGGTGACACGTTTTCCCACAAATGCATTTCATTAAAGGGCAGAAGCTCACGTGAGCTGCATCCGATGAAGGGAGCTGAAGTTCACGAGAGCTTCTGCCTTTTAATGAAATTCATTAGTCGGAATAGGTGCCACCAGACTCCTAATTTAGTTGTGTGTTTTTTTAACGCTAACCAGCTGCAGGAGGGTTGATCAAACGTTCAAAGTAAGGATTCCCAAGTAGAGGGAGAAATTGTGCATTGACAATATCTCCGTGGAAGCATAACCCTCTCTTCAACCAAGAACCCTGGTCAGCTTCAACCCACTCAGACAAATCTACTTATCAGCTATTATGCCGAAGAACCAGTTTGGTGTAATGGTGAAGGAGATGGTGAGTTCTAGTCCCGCCTTAGGTATGAAACCAGCTGGTTACTTTGAGCCAGCTGATTTTTGGGCCTTCTGGACCCACCAGAAGTAGGGAAACAGGCTGTTTCCTGCCTCCAGAGGACCTTGGGGGATGGTGGGGAAGGCCAGTTTTTCTCTCTCCCCAGGCTCCAGAGCCTTTCTAGGAGTCTGGGGAGGACAAAAATAGCCTCCCTCCCAGAGGCCCTCCGGAAGCCAGAAACAGCCCGTTTGCCAATTTCCGGTGGACTGGAAGGCCCGTTTTTTGCTGTCCCCAGCCTCCAGAGCCTTTCTGGGCATCTGGGGAGGGCGAAAACAGCCTTCCCCACCCCTCGGAGGCCTTCCAGAGGCCAGAAACAGTCCATTTGCCAACTTCTGGTGGGACCTAGAAAGGCTCTAGAGGCTAGGGAGAGCAAAAAATGGGTCTTCCATGCCATCACGTGTCAGGAACAGGGGAAGTGTGGGAGGGTCACGTGTGCATGCGTGGGAGCAGGGCGCATAGAATTATGGGTGTGGGCACGTGCGCGCACGACCCCCCTCGCTCCTGGCACACGATGGCAAAAAGGTTAGCCAACACTGATATAGGATCTCCTGCCTGAGTGGTGGGTTGGACTAGAAGACCTCTAAGGTCCCTTCCAACTCTGTGATTCTGTTATGGCAAGGCAGAGTTTGCTGGAGGGTAGTAGAAACCCAACTACCTCTTGCACCATTAAGATGAATCTCTGCAGCACCTTTCAAAATGAGCTGGGACTTCAGCATCCAGCCTTATAATGACAGGCGCACATATTTCCTAACCATATCTGGCTATTTGATACGGCAATTGACCGACAGGCAGCCTGGATGTATTTTAATAACAGTCATCTCTCAGGAACCATTGCTCTGCATATTCTAGGTTTTTAACCAGCAGGTCTCCATGCATTAATCCAACCCTCTAAAATGATGCATCTCGGCTTGCTCGAGGGTTCTTCCCGCCATACTTCGAGATAAATATTTGTGACTTCGGAATGAACGCCGAAATTACCGGCAGAAAACCACAGACGTAGCCGGCTGTTAATTCTCTCAAACTATGATGAAGGATGGGGTTGCAATTTTGGAACTACCTGTGAGTTCATAGACAGAATAGAGTGCATTAATCAAAGATGGGTATCTTTGCACTACAGTCAGACGAGAAGAAGGGGTGGGGGAAACCCAGCTATGCCAGTGAATTTGAGATATTGGTCAAACTGTGTTAATCTCCCGAGTTGTCAAGCTGTCAGAAGAATGATATGGATTAGCTGGAAATAGCTCATTAACAAGCTAATTATAACAAGGTCATGAAAGCAATCTAGTGTTCCAACTATATAGGGAAATAACGTTATTAAGCGAAGCCCCTTTTTTGCAAAGAAATACACATCGCCCAAACGAGCAGAAGATGTCACTCCAACCAAGAGTTAAGCCTTAGTAGTAAGACCACACCTAGAATCCTTCATCCAGTTTTGGTCACCACACAATAAAAAGGATGTTGAGACTCTAGAAAGAGTGCAGAGAAGAGCAACCAGGATGATGAGGGGACTGGAGACTAAAACATACAATGAATGGTTGCAGGAACTCGGCATGGCTAATCTAGTGAAGGGAAGGACCAGGGGAGAGAGGATAGCAGTCTTCCAATATTTGTGGGGCTGTCACAGAGAGGAGGGGGTCAAGCTATTTTCCAAGGCACCCAAAGGCCAGACAAGGAATAATGGATGGAAACTGATCAAGGATAGATTCAACCTGGAAATAAGGAGAAATTTTCTGAGAGTGAGAGCAATCAACCGATGGAACAGAAGTTGTCTTTGGAAGTCGTGGGAGCTTCATCACTGGAAGCTTTCAAGAAGAGACTGGACACTATAAAAAAGATGTTGAGACTCTAGAAAGAGTGCAGAGAAGAGCAACCAGGATGATGAGGGGACTGGAGGCTAAAACATATGATGAATGGTTGCAGGAACTGGGCATGGCTAGTCTAGTGAAGAGAAGGACTAGGGGAGACATGATAGCAGTCTTCCAATATTTGAGGGATGGCCACAGAGAGGAAGGAGTCAAGCTAGGAAAGAGCCTTGATAGTACAGTGGTTTAGTGCACCCTGTTATTAACACAGCTGCCTGCAATTTCTGCTGGTTCGAATCTCACCAAGGCTCAAGGTTGACTCAGCCTTCCATCCTTTCTAAGGTAGGTGAAATGAGGACCCAGTTTGTGGGGGCAATAAGCTGACTTTGTATAAAATATACAAAAGAATGAAGGCTATTGCTTAACGCATTGTAAGCCGCCCTGAGTCTCCGGAGAAGGGCGGCATATAAATCAAATTTAAAAAAAAAAAAAAGCTATTTTCCAAGGCACCTGAAGGCCAGACAAAGAATAATGGATGGAAACTGATCAAGGAGAGATTCAACCTAGAAATAAGGGGAAATTTCCTGACAGTGAGAAAAATCAGCCAAATGGAACAGAAGTTGCCTTCAGAAGTTGTGGGAGCTTCATCACTGGAGGCTTTCAAGAAGAGATTAGACTGGCATCTGTTAGGAATGGTGTAGAGTCTCCTGCTTGGGCAGTGGGTTGGACTAGATGATCTACAAGGTCCCTTCCAACTCTGTTAATCTCTTAAACCCCAGTGTTCCTCAACCTTGGCCATTTTAAAACTCGTGGACTTCAACTCCCAGAATTCCCCAGCCAGCCATGGTTGGGAATGCTGCTGGGGAATTCTGTTTTACATTCCTCGAAGCAAGTGTCAAAAGAGAGCGCTCGCTCATTGAACTGACTTTGCCCGGGGGTGGGGGTGGGGGGATTGCTTGCATTTAAAAACAAAAAAACCGAAGTTCAAGAAGGTAACAAGCCAAATTAGAAATAAACAGTGCTAGGCCAACTTCCCCGCTATTGTCCGATGGTGAATTGTTCCCTTTTCGACGTTTGTAATTTAAAAGTCTTGTGTGTTGCACTGAGGCGACTGTTGCTAGAAATGACTGCCTTTTAATCATACAATTTTCTCAGTTGTTTTTTTCCTGAGCTTCCTCATAATTCATTGCAATTTGCACTTGGCACAGTGCTCTGGAAACTGTGTTCCCAAATTGGAAAGAGCTTTAAGCTCACTCTCGGCCTATTTTGTCTATTTGGTTTACATCATTAAATTTGTTTGTGTTCGCATTTGTGTTAACTTCTCCCCTCTGATCCACACACAAGCGGGTCTCCAGATAAGGAGCAGAAAGGAAAAGAAATGTTCGGGCATGGAGGGTGGGGAGATGTTGGTCTGTGCATAAACTCTGAAAATTTGGGGCGATCCCTTTAGAGCAAAAAGCAAAATATCCACAGAGGTTTTCCTACACCCTTTTTGCAAACCATAATTAGATTTTTAAAGAAAAAGAATATGCACATTTCATGGACAGTTTTACATCTGATATGATACATGATAGCCGTCTTCCAATATTTGAGGGGCTGCCACAGAGAGGAGGGGGTCAAGCTATTCTCCAAAGCCGTCGAACAAAGAATAATGGATAGAAACGGATCAAGGAGAGATTCAACCTAGTAATAAGGAGGAATTTTCTGACAGTGAAAACAATCAACCCGTGGAACAGAAGTTGCCTTCAGAAGTTGTGAGAGCTTCATCACTGGAAGCTTTCAAGAAGAGACTGGACACTATAAAAAAAGATGTTGAGACTCTAGAAAAAGTGCAGAGAAGAGCAACCAGGATGATGAGGGGACTGGAGGCCAAAATATACAATGAATGGTTGCAGGAACTGGGCCTGGCTAGTCTAGTGAAGAGAAGGACCAGGGGAGACATAATAGCAGTCTTCCAATATTTGAGGGGCTGCCACAGAGAGGAGGGGGTCAAGCTATTTTCCAAAGCACCTGAAGGCCAGATAGGGAATGATGGATGGAAACTGATCAAGGAGAGATTCAACCTAGAAATAAGGAGAAATTGCCTGACAGTGAGAGCAATCAACCGATGGAACAGAAGTTGCCTTCAGAAGTTGTGGGAGCTTCATCACTGGAAGCTTTCAAGAAGAGACTGGACTTCCATCTCTTGGAAATAGTGTAGGGTCCCCTGCATTGGCAGGGGGTTGGACTAGATGACCTACAAGGTCCCTTCCAACTCTGTTAATCTAATCTAATCTTTTCTGAGAAAGGGCTGCTTCATTGACTCGTGAAATTTTGTGGACTGGCCACTTGAAATGATGCCCTTTCCAACCCAAAAACGATGCCCTTTCCAAACGCAAAAATATCCCAACGTCAAAAATATGTGTTCCTTTCAGGAACAAATAGCTCTCAGCAGTTACTTCTGGTTCATATAAACCTGGCCTGTTCTTTGTTTAACCATCACATCACCAAATGGCACCGTACGTTGTGCAAAAGACGGTTTAAGATGAGTCTGATTCGGGGTTGTCTTCTCCCTTTATCGTTCAGATAAAAAGTTAAATTCCCTTTCAGAGGGCAGGACTTTCATTCTCTAAAAGAATTTTTGAAGGTGGCAATGAAGCAGGAACTCTTTCTCTATCCTTGGAGCAGAAGAAACCAGGAATTCTGGGTCACCATGGATGATTCTGCTGCAGATCAGAGGATAGATGTCTATGGAGAGTCTAAATCATAGTTGTCTCAAAGAGGCAACTGGACGGTTTTATTAAATATTGCATGTCTTAGCAGCGAGGATTGTATCTGCGCGGCATTGGAAAAAAAATGAAGAAATACCCCCAGATGAAGAGATAATTAAGAAGATACTGGACTGTGCAGAAATGGACAGACTCACATTGAAGATTAAACAGCAAGAAGACACAGAATGCTACCAAACATGGAATTTATTTTAAGAATGGCGGGGAAAAAAGGGGTAAAGATTAGGAATATAATTTGTATTGCTTAGTAAACAAAACAATCAGTGGTGGGATTCAGCCGGTTCGGGCCAGTTTGGGTGATTGGCCGGTTTGGACGATTAGCCAGTTTGGGCAATTCAATTAAATTGCTGGCTGGCTCTGCCCCTTTCTGCCGTGCCCCTTCCAGGAGTACTCCCGCCCCACATTTTGGCTCCCAGGTAACTGCAGAAAGGCCTCCTAGGTCCAAAATGGGCTGCGGGGGGGGGGGGCTTGTGCACTCCCCATGGCCCATTTTTGCTCCCAGGAGGCTTCAGGGAGGCCTTCTAGGCCCAAAACAGGGTGTGGGGGGACAGACGGATGGCGCATCCTGTTTTTGCTCCCAGGGGGGTTGCAGGAGGCTGAGTACTGCCTGTCACACCGCCTGGCCACGCCCACCATGGCCACGCCCACCCAGCCAGTCATTAGGGCAGAGAACCAGTTGTTAAATTATTTGAATCCCACCACTTGAAAACAACCCAGATGATGTAATTAATGTAATAGTAGAAAATTAATAAAACATTTTTAGGCAACTGGACTATTTTTTTGAGGAGGAGGGGAAGGGGAGAAAGAGAAAGAAGAGGAGGTGGAAGAGTCGTACAATGGGGCAAACTCCCTTCACAAGTGTTCCACTTAGCAACATAAACCTTGGGCTCAATTGTGGTCGTAATTCAAGGACTGCCTGTAATTACAAATGCTTGTTCTTAGCCAGTTCCTGCACCAGATGTAAAAAAAAAACAAAAACCTCCCACTCATTGAAAAGTTCTCATTGCCCATTCAAAGACCCTTCCTAATTTGGAGGTCAAAGGCCATAATTCTGTCCATAATTATTACAAAGAAACAGCTGTTCTTTCGATCGGCGAATGCAAGCAAAACCAAAGGTGATTTAATTTAAATTAAAATGTAAGCTCGGTTAAAAATTAAATTAAATTAATCTAGTTGGTAGGCGCACACTTGCTACATATTTAATCGTTTCATTTTGGTGGCATTAATCATTCACAACTTCAGTCGCGTTACAGTTTGCAATTAGGCCATCGGTTTTGAGGGGACCTTCAAGAGAGAGCAGAAATGACCTTAGATCCTCCATTTCTACATCTCGGTCCCAAGACTGCAAAGGATATTTTGGGGAATAGAATAGAAGAGAATTCTTTATTGGCCAAATTGGATTGGACACACAAGGAATTTGTCTTTGGCGCACAGCAGTAGTGAAATCGGAACTGGTTTGCTACCGGTTTGCTGGCTGCACATGTGAGCTGCGTGCCAAGCGTGCACACGTACACATGGGAGGGGGAGGGAACAGCTGTGCCGCGTGATTTAGATTCACTAGAATCTAAATCATGCTGATAAACAGCTGATTGTCGGAAATATTGGTTCAGAGGAACCAGTAGTTTTTTTTTGTTTTTTTTTTGCTACCGGTTCGCCTGAACTGGTGCGAACTGGTAGGATTTCACCGCTGGTGCATATGCTCTCAGTGTACATGTTGAGGAATTCGCAGAGCAACCCTTGAGTAGCAAGGGTGTGCACATGAAAGTGATTGAGAGTATTTAGGAAATAACACAGCCAACCCACAGATACACTGAGTTGTGTTTCCTTTCAGGAAATAGTAATAAGGCACAGTCCAATAAACAGTCCAGGTCATTCAGATAGAAAGCAGTAGATGGTTAAACAACAGTCCAGGAATAATCTAATAACAAAGTCTTCTTACCAGTCGTAGTCATATACATTAACAGTTCTTCTGTATTTGCAGACAGTAGCAAACAAATGTATCAGAGAGCAGGAACAGCAAAGATATTAGCAAATAGAAGCAAAGAGAGACAAACCAGGTTTCTAGCTCCCTTTTAAGAACATTGGCTACAGAGCTAACCAATCAGGACACAGTATGATGCAATACAGCAGTCTTAAAGCTATATTGATGGTTTATATATTGCCAACGCAACAAGTTAGGTAAAATCATTTCCTAACAGTACGTAAGGAGCATAAAATACATTCATCAAGAATAAAAGGATACAACACTTAGTGATAGTCGAGGTTACTAATAAGCTATCAAATCGTATTAGGAAACAAAGAAAAACAATATAAATTGAAAGAGACAAGCAACATGGTTATAGTCATAAGTGGGAAGTGATAGATACTAGTGAGGAAGAGAAGAATAATAGTTATACAGTCTTAGTAAATTATTTGACCGTGTTGTGGGAATTAGATAGGAGTACCGCTCGGAGCAAGTCAGACAACAACATGTTAAAGAACCCAAAACTTGCAGTGCTGATCCGGAAATGAAAAGCAAAGGGATCGTAATCTTCGGAAGCAAAGGCGGTAATCCTTTTGCAGGATCCATCTATTTTAAATCACCGTAACGAAGAGCCAAAAGGAGTTTCGTATGCAAAGACTTCCTTGACTGAAGTGGGGAAAAAACTGCTAACGTCCACCATTCCTTTACACGAGAAAAGAACTAAGGCGAAGAAAGCTTAGATCGAATTGATTGATTGATTTTTTTCCTTGTTTCTGTGGTCAACTTTTTCCAGTTGACGGAAAACCATGCAAACATAGAATTACCGGGCTGGAAGGAAGACCTCAGGGGTCTTCTAATCCAATTTCCTGCTCAAGGCAGGAGATCTTATACTGTACCATCCTGGTCCACTCTATTTTTGAAAACCTCCATCCACACAGAATGTCTATGGAGGTTCTCCATCATCCAAGGTCCCAAAGGTGCTCTTTTTCTCAAGAGGCAACTGGACTTTCAGGTTTTTCTTTGAAGACCTTTCGCTTCTCCTCCAAGAAGCTTCTTCAGCTCTGACTGGATAGTGGGGAATGGAAGGATTGATACTCCTTGCAGACAGCTGGACATTTGCATTCTTTTAGCGGGTCGTTAAGGTCACCTGGAGGTTTACCTGTGTCCTCAGGGTCACCTGAGTGGTGCCAATGGGTGTGGAGCGTTCTTGGAACTGCTGAAAGGACCAGGTTGTAGATTGGAGATAGATGACCTCTAGGAGGAGGGATACGAAGGGGAAGGATACAACATATCTATCTCCAATCTTTCAACAATATACCATTTGTCTGAAATGGTATAGGATTTCCTGCCTAAGCAGGAGGTTGGACTAGAAGATCTCCAAGGTCCTTGGCCCTTCCAACTCTTCTCTTCTCTTCTCTTCTCTTCTCTTCTCTTCTCTTCTCTTCTCTTCTCTTCTCTTCTCTTCTCTTCTCTTCTCTTCTCTTCTCCTCTCCTCTCCTCTCCTCTCCTCTCCTCTCCTCTCCTCTCCTCTCCTCTCCTCTCCTCTCCTCTCCTCCATTCCATTCCATTCCATTCCATTCCATTCCATTCCATCCCTTATTTTCTCTATTCTATTCTATTCTATTCTATTCTATTCTATTCTATTCTATTCTATTCTATTCTATTCTATTCTATTCTATTCTATTCTATTCTATGAGACGTAAGGATTCTAGGCTAATGACTCATTTAACTCCACCTCCCCCCCAGCTCTGCCTGCTCTTTTCCTAAGACTAGGAGATCAGTGCAGGGCTGCTGATACACTCATTGTCGCTTCCCAGTGCACCCCATAAGTGGCTGAGCACCTGCAGACTTTCACCAAAATTCTTTCCACTTTTGAAGGAAAGTTCAGCAGCGATTTCCCTTCCCGCAAAAGCAGGAAGAAAAGCAACTGTGTGTTTTTGTGTGTGTGTGTGGGGGGGGGAAACGTGAGGCAATTTTTCTGCATGTTCGGGACCAGTGGTGGGATTCAAATAATTTAACAACCGGTTCTCTGCCCTAATGATTTCTTCCAACAACCAGTTCACCAAACTGTTCAGAAAGTTAACAACTGGTTCTCCCGAAATGGTGCGAACCGGCTGAATCCCACCATTGCCTGGGACTGAATGCAGGGATGCCGGAGCACCTCGTAAAACAAGGTTGACAGCACGATGCGCCCCTGAGTCATTTGTATTTTTTTTTTACAGCTCTTTGGTTCAGAAATATAATAAAGAACCCCGGGCATTCAGTACCACCCCCTTTTTTTTAAAAAAAAAAATCCCCTCTTTACAGTTTCACACGCTTTATGTACACACTTTTTGGCTCGGCGATGTTCCTTCTGATATTCGGTCGCAATTGCCTGACTCCTGGCACACATCAATGCAACTTCCTGGCCCCAGACAGAACTCCATCTGTCTATGAGTACAAATGGCTGTAGCGCCACGCAGCTGGCAGTCCTTGGCAAGGCTCGGAGTTGAGGAAACGGCCGCCAGTCATGATGTGAAGTTGGATTTGGCAGACAATCCAGCAGCTCTGTTCAAAAGGAGGCAGCAGCCCTGGTTCTCCTCCGAGATCTGCCGGAGCTATTTCGAACATTAACTTATGCAAACACATACAGAGAGACACTAAACCAACCCTTCTTTGCCACCAAGAACACAAAATCCAAGACTCTGTTAAGAATTCCATTCCAGACTACCCCAAAGACATGCCTGAATGAAGGGATTAGTACATCCCCTAACAGTCAACACAATTGTTTATACCGCGCAGCTCTAAATTAGGTCATGCGTGTAACAGGAAGGAGGCACTGCGTTCCTCAAGAGGAAGCCCCAAGTTTGCAGAAATCCAAAATACCTTTCAGGCTGGAAAAAAGAAAGAAAGTGGTAGATGTGCCCAAAAGTAAAACAACATTGAAGTAAAATTAGAATATATTTAGAAGAGATCACCAAACAGCGTATAGAAATGACACCAGAATTATTTTTGTTAGGAATATTTCCAGGGACATATGACAATATATATATATGTGTGTGTGTGTGTGTGTGTGTGTGTGTGTGTGTGTGTGTGTTTCTTCTAGCCAGGTTTTCCCTACGTAGCCAAGGTTTTTTTGTAGCTGCAGCTCAGTAGAATCTCATCTACTCGGTTCTGGGCTTTTTTCCTTTCTAACACCTAGCAAACTCTAACTGCTAGGTGTTAGAAAGGAAAAAAGCCCAGAACCGAGTAGATGAGATTCTACTGAGCTGGAGCTACAAAAAAAACCTTGGCTACGTAGGGAAAACCTGGCTAGAAGAAAAACACACATAAACCCTACGAAGAAGTAAGAAAATTTATAGATAGATAGATAGATACATACATACATGTATATATATATATTTTATATATATATATATATATATATATATATATATATATATATATATATGTATGTATGTATGTATGTATGTATGTATGTATGTATGTATGTATGTATGTATGTTTTGGAGTGCGCAGAGATGGACAAACTCACCAAAGAAATACAAGATAAGGAGGAAACAGGATACTACATGGTATGGGAGAAATGGTATGAATGGTTAGAGGAGAGGTATAAAGGGCAAGGAAAGATTAAATGAGGAAGATGCGTTGAAATGTAGTAACAAACAAGTGGAAATGGAACTGACACAGAATGTATGATCGAAATTTAGTATATTGTTATTTTTTATATATATATACAAATCAATATTAGAATCGTATGTATAAGTTCCTATCACCCATCTCCCCCCACTTATGACTGCATGACTGTTAACTTTGTTGCTGGTATCCTTACGATTTATATTGATTTTTTTCCTAGTATGATTCGATTGCTTATTTGTACCCTATAACTATCATTAAGTGTTGTACCTTATGATTCTTGACGTATGTACACTGAGAGCATATGCACCAAAGACAAATTCTTTGTGTGTCCAATCACATTTGGCCAATAAAGAATTCTATTCTATTCTATTCTATTCTATTCTATTCTATTCTATTCTATTCTATTCTATTTTAATATACTTCGAAAACGCCGAAATAAAGCAATCGTTAAAAATGATGCACTGAGAAAAAAAAATCTAAACAATATTATGCTTTTTGCAAGATTTATCAAAATTTGATTGGCTGGCCATCCAAGTTTTGTGGAATATTGTTTTGCTCAAACTAATGACCAATCTGGAGAAAGAACCTGAAGTTAACTCTTGCTTGACGATGTTTAATTAATTCGTCTGCCTATCGTTAAAAGCGTAGCAGAATACTCTTCATCGGTAAAAAAAAACAAACGACTGAACCTTTCCCTGTATTATATTTCAGAATGGTAGAATATTTTATGTTGGGCTCCCGTTAATAAAAAGAATTGGGAAGAAAATGGTACAAGTGTGTTGCAGAGAGATAATGAATTCAATCATTGTATTTTAGGGCTCGGAGGCAGCTTAAAATGTCATGCAGAGTTTTCCAGTCAGGCTGCTTCTTCTGATTTAATGTTACTGCTAACTTTTATTCTCTTGCTTTTGAAAATGTCTTTCTTTGCTTAAGCTTCCGAGTATTGATTGAAATAATCTGAGATTCGTCTTGTTGATGTTAACCTCCTACAGGACTTTCATCCAGGTAAGGTCCTCGTGCGGCTCACTTACGCTTTCGTACCTGTGCATAGGTGCACCTGAAAACTGAAATGCTAATGAGGGGTCCTTGGTGCTCTCTGAGCTTGGTTGTTTTCTTGCAGACATTTCCTAGCCCAGCTAGGGAACATCATCAGTCCTGGAAGGGGGTAAGGTTTGTGGAGAGGAGGAGGAGGAGAGGGAGGAGGAGGAAGACGACGAGGATGACTAGTACTAGGAGTAGGATTGTGGGGTCCTTGGTGTTCTCTGAGCTTGGTTGTTTTCTTGCAGACATTTCCTAGCCCAGCTAGGGAACATCATCAGTCCTGGAAGGGGGTAAGGTTTGTGGAGAGGAGGAGGACGAGGAAGTGGAGGAGGAGGATGAGAAGGACTATGGGGTCCTTGGTGTTCTCTGAGCTTCGTTGTTTTCTTGCAGATATTTCCTAGCCCATCTAGGGAACATCATCAGTGGTGGAAGGGGGTAAGGTTTGTGGAGAGGAGGAGGAGGAGAGGGAGGAGGAGGAAGACGACGAGGATGACTAGTACTAGGAGTAGGATTGTGGGGTCCTTGGTGTTCTCTGAGCTTGGTTGTTTTCTTGCAGACATTTCCTAGCCCAGCTAGGGAACATCATCAGTCCTGGAAGGGGGTAAGGTTTGTGGAGAGGAGGAGGAGGAGGAAGTGGAGGAGGAGGACGAGAAGGACTATGGGGTCCTTGGTGTTCTCTGAGCTTCGTTGTTTTCTTGCAGATATTTCCTAGCCCATCTAGGGAACATCATCAGTCCTGGAAGGGGGTAAGGTTTGTGGAGAGGAGGAGGACGAGGAAGTGGAGGAGGAGGACGAGAAGGACTATGGGGTCCTTGGTGTTCTCTGAGCTTCGTTGTTTTCTTGCAGATATTTCCTAGCCCATCTAGGGAACATCATCAGTGGTGGAAGGGGGTAAGGTTTGTGGAGAGGAGGAGGAGGAGAGGGAGGAGGAGGAAGACGACGAGGATGACTAGTACTAGGAGTAGGATTGTGGGGTCCTTATTGTTCTCTGAGCTTGGTTGTTTTCTTGCAGACATTTCCTAGCCCAGCTAGGGAACATCATCAGTCCTGGAAGGGGGTAAGGTTTGTGGAGAGGAGGAGGACGAGGAAGTGAAGGAGGAGGACGAGAAGGACTATGGGGTCCTTGGTGTTCTCTGAGCTTCGTTGTTTTCTTGCAGACATTTCCTAGCCCAACTAGGGAACATCATCAGTGGTGGAAGGGGGTAAGGTTTGTGGAGAGGAGGAAGAGGAGGAGGAGGAGGAGGAGGAGGACGTGGTTGGTGCTCTCTGAGCTGGTCTGTCAGGCGCCCCTGACATGAGTGATGTTGAGCTGGCCACACCCACCACGGCCACGCCCACCCCCAAGTCACGCCGCACCACTACTCTCAGTCCTGTGAGGTCAAATACAACTCTGTTGCGGCCCTCAATGAAATCAACTTTGACACCCCTGCTGTAGACTGAGATGTATTTGGATATATACAGCAAGTATAGGTAAGCTGTTGCACGTTAGAAATTTAGTACCTCGGGCAACCCAAAGCAGTAATTTCCTTTGAAAAATCTGACAACTATTTATACCCATGTCACAAACTGTTCAAAACAAACCTAGATTGATGCTAAACCCCTTCTGCAGCTTTCCGCGTCTCGAAATCCAGATCTCCAAGGAGACCCGAACGCTGGGAGTTATCTATCAGTTTTGCACGAAATGGTTTCCTTTCTCTCCTTCTTCTTTTTTCCCCCTTCTTCTTTTTTTTTTCTTTTTAGAAACACCCCCCCCCCAATGCCGACGGGGAACAAAGCTTTCTGCTTAATTGACTTGTCATAAACTCATTATGGATGAGTTGGCAAAAGAGTTGAGAGAGGTCTGTAAATGTTATTTGCCATTCCCTTCCGGTGAAGTTTTCAGACCCTGAAGCTTCAGTGATCTGTTTCCAAATTGATCTATTTTAATCAAGGACCGCTCTGACTGAAGGCCACGGATACCACTGGGAATTGTCAAGGATTCTGCGCAATGCCCATGAAACATATTCTGTTTAACCGGTCAATCTCGTAATTTGTTCCTCTGCGTGAAGCAAGGCAGCTGAAAATCTTCCACCCTTCTGGCTTCCTGGAGGCCAACAGCTCAATACATAACTTCCACGTTGATGGAATTCTTGGATTTGGTACTTGCACTGATGCCCTTTGGAAGGGGAAAGGATCGTGGCATCTGATCATTTCGAAAACTCAGAAATTGGGTAATGTCTACTATAATGAAAAGAAAGACTAGGGGTGAACCATAGCAATTTCCCAATATTTGAGGGGCTGCCTCAAAGAAGAGGGGATCAACCTATTCTCCAAAGTACTTGAAGGCAGGACTGTCACAGCGTTTTTTTTATTTCCCAGCTGAGCTTCACTATTTTTGGACTAATAGACTTACTGTAGTTTGCCAAGTTCCTTATCAGTACTTTACTACGCATGTCTGCATTCCTTCACTTGCTTCACACATCTTCCTTCCTTTGTTCTCTTGCCAGAGGTCTGGCTGGACCGGCAGGAGATCTCGCTTGCCAAAATGTAACAATTAACTTTTCTTAGTTAGTGAGGTGTTTTATTTTCTTTATAACAAATAAATGAGTTTTATTAGAAACTTTCCTTCGCGTTTTTCTTTATCAGAATATTGCAACTTGGAATAAGCCACGATCTATCTCCTCTAAACCAGGGTGATTTTTCCCAGAGCCAAACATGGGATTAATTGATGCCCTGACAAGGACAAGAAGCAATGGATGGAAACTCATCAAGGAGAGAAGCAACCTAGAACTAAGGGGAAATTTTCTCCTGACAGAGAGAACAAACAACCTTGCCTTCAGAAGTTGTGGGTACCTCAATACTGGAGGTTTTTAAGAAGTGATTGGACAGCCATTTGTCCGGAATGGTGTAGGGCTTCCTGCATAAGCAGAAGTTTGGACTAGAAGACCTCCAGAGTCCCTTCCAACTCTGTGATTTTGTTATCTGGATGCCGCTTCCCAATCTGTGAAAATGACTCCTTCTTAAAAAGGTATTGACTCCTCTTCTCCCTGTTTTTACAGCTATGGATGACTCCAAAAATCCATTAAAAGTCAACTTGCATTCTCCAACTTTGCAAGAGAGAAGTGGGATGGATGGATGGATGGATGGATGGATGGATGGATGGATGGATGAATGGATGTTGAATATTCCTCCATTTCAACAGATCTACTTTTTCCCCAGGAATTAGACTAGATAACTCACCGTCTCCTGGTGATTGGTTGAAAGTCATCTAGATGACTTCTATGACTAAGGAGACTAGAATTCATCATCCCCTGGTCATTGACTGAAAGTCATCCAGCCAGCTTCTATGCCTAAGGTGGGACTAGAACTCACCGTCTCCTGGTGATTGGTTGAAAGTCATCTAGATGACTTCTATGACTAAGGAGACTAGAATTCATCATCCCCTGGTCATTGACTGAAAGTCATCCAGCCAGCTTCCATGCTTAAGGTGGGACTAGAACTCACCATCTTCTAGCTCCTAGCCCGATGCCTTACCCACTACACCAAAGGGACTCTCTGCTAAATAGTTGCTGATCTCCTAATTAAAACTGCATGTTGGGATTGATGGAATGGAATGTGAGTTACAGCTAGAGCTCTCATCGTCTTTAACCACGTAAATACACATGTCATTTCGAAATACCAACTCACAGATGGAGCAATCCATTTAGGGCAGGAAAAACTGCTTGAAAAACCTCCCCCACCCCTGTGAGGAGACCCTTTCCCTCCTCCCCAAAAAAACAATAAATTCATCCTTAAGGGACTGGGGAAATCTGCATTGCTTTGAATTGTTTTTTCATACTGCCCGCAAGGGAGAGCGAAGGAGAACGAAGAAGCACACACGTCTGGCTTCTAAGTATCAAATAGATCATCATAAAAACCAAAAGTACAAAGAATAAAACCCCATTTAAGGGCTCTTTTAGGACCGTATGCTCAACTTCGCAGACGAAAAATCCATTATAAAAATTGCACCCGGTAAAAGATGAACGAGCGGGATTTTATTGACAATTGTTAGAAAAACGTCATCTATGATCCTCTAAGGTAAAAAAAGAAATAATAATAATAAAGACAAAACAAATCCAGAATCCTGAGACTTCCTGGTATCGTTTTTTTGAGGTGGGGTGCGGATGGTGCCATATATTGAGAGACAGTTTGGTTTAGTGGTTAGAGCACCAGGCTAGAAAGCAGGAGCCTGTGAGTTCTAGTCTTGCCTTCAGCATGAAAACCAGCTGGGTGACTTTGGGCCAATCACCAGGAGTCAATGAGTTCTAGTTCTGCTTTCGGCATGAAAAACAGCTGGGTGACTTTGAGCCAATCACTAGGAGAGGGTGAGTTCTAGTTCTGCCTTCAGCATGAAAGCCAGTTGGGTGACTTTGGACCAATCACTAGGAGAGGGTGAGTTCTAGTCCCGTCTTAGTCATGAAAGCCAGCTGGGTGACTTTGGGCCAATCACCAGGAGACAATGAGTTCTAGTCCTACCTTAAGCATGAAACCCAGCTGGCTGACTTTGAGCCAATCACCAGGAGATTAGCCATGAGAGCTGGCTGGGTGACCTTGGCCCAGTCCCTCTCTCTCAGCCCAACCCACCTCACAGGGTTGTGGTTGTGGGAAAAGTTGTAGGAGCCTGTAGTACAGTGGACTAAAGAACTGTTATTAACATCTGCTGCTTGCAATTACTGCAAGTTCAAATCTCCCCAGGCTCAAGGTTGACTCAGCCTTCCATCCTTTCTAAGGTAGGTAAATTGAGGACCCAGATTGTGGGGGCAATAAGCTGACTTTGTATAAATATACAAAAGGATGAAGGCCATTGCTTAACGCATTGTAAGCCGCCCTGAGTCTCCGTAGAAGGGCGGCATATAAATTAAAGCAAAAAAAAAAAAAATAGGAAGAGAAAGGTTCATTCCTCTGCTGCGGCTCCCTGTTGCTGGTCGGCTCCAAAATTGATAGGGCTTTCGGTTAGAGCAGATAGAGGAAAAAGGACGCCGAACTAGGAGGAGATTCTATGGTGGGGAAAGTGGACTTCCAGTCAGCTCCAGAATTGAATGGGGGGGTGGGTTTTCCGGTTAGGACCTTTGTGGCGCTTTGAGTGTTTAAGGCTGCTGACCCCCTGAATTAGGACATCTGTTGGAACCTTCACAGTCACCCAACTGGCTTCCATGGCTAAGGCGGAACTAGAACTCACGGTCTCCTGGTGATTGGGTTGGACTAGAAGACCTCCAAGGTCCCTTCCAACTCTGTTGTTCTATTTTCTAAGTGAATAAATAACAAACATTTCTTTGCGGGAGCATATGCCCATTCCTGACACACAGACGGACTGCAGATGGATCGTTCTCGTGCTGAGACAAGTACGTTGCTTTGTGCAAATTCTAGAACATTACGACTCGAGAGAGATCTACAATTCGGCGTCTCGTATGCGTGAAGGAATTGGGGTCAGAAGATCCTCAGGGTATGATTTAAAAAAAAAAATGAAATGTTAAGATGGCATCATTCAAACCCTGCCTGTTTTTACGTGGACCCCAGAAGAATATGGCCACCCAACAGACCAATCCTTTAGGCCTTGCCTTGATGGGATATTTGCAAATGAAGCTTGCCAAAAAATGTTATTGTACCCTGTCAAGGGTGTATTGTGTGTGGTTTGTTTTTTATAGGCGTGCTCCAATCCTCTTCCCGAGACCCCCGTAACTCAATCACGGCCTCGGGGAGCTTCCAGTGGTTGTGTGAACATAAAACTGAATCCAAGAACTCGGCTAATGAAGCCGGAGGGATCAAATTACATCCCAAACAACCGTTGGCAATAGCGCCTGGCCTGATACGTATTTTAAAACAGCCCCCATGCCCCCTATTTTTGTTTTCAATCCAGGAAGAAATAAGAAATTGAGAACGGAAATTCAAAATTCTTTACATTGGGGAAGCCAAGCGAACCGTTTGAAGATTGAATCAGGCAACATGGATGGGACTGTTTGAATATCTAAGGTGCTGCCCCAAGGAAGAGGGGGGTCAATCTTTCTCCAAAGCACCTGAAACAGTGGTGAAATTCAATTTTTTTTTTACTACCGGTTCTGTGGGCGTGGCTTGGTGGGCGTGGCAGGGGAAGGATACTGCAAAGTCTCCATTCCCACCCCACTCCTGGGGGAAGGATATTGCAAAGTCTCCATTCCCACCCCACTCTGGGGCCCAGCCAGAGGTGGTATTTGCCGGTTCTCCGAACTACTCAAAATTTCCGCTACCGGTTCTCCAGAACCTGTCAGAACCTGCTGGATTTCACCCCTGATCCGAAGGCAGGACAAGAACCAACAGATGGAAGCTAATCAAGGAGAGAAGCAACCTGGAACTAAGGAGAAACTTCCTGATGGTGAGGACAATTAACCAGTGGGACAGCTGGCCTCCAGAAGTTGGTGGGTGCTCCAACACTGGAGGTTTTTTAAGAAAAGATTGGACAGCCATTTGGCCAGAACGGTATAGGGTCTCCTGATTGAGTAGGAGGGGTGGACTAGAAGACCTCCAAGGCCCCTTCCAACTCTGTCATTCTGCTTTTCTGTCTCCATCCGTCATCCCAGCACATCTGCGTCTGGCACTCAGAAGTCAATGAATTGACCTTGCGAATTGCTGTGTTGGTCAGAAGGCAGCTGGGTCCTGATATAAGCTGGAATCCACAATGACTAGAACAATATTACAGCCTCGGTGTCTCTTTTTCTCACCTAAAAAGACGTATGCTGTTTTGCGCCCGACGGCCCCATAGAAGAGGTTATCTACACTGGGCCTGGGGGAATGCATTAAGTGTGCTGTGTAAATTCCAAAACAGCTTCCATTCATGGAACCAATTACATTGCAGTGGGTTAGATTTCGCTCCAGGGAGATTGCTTCTCAAAACTCCGGAGTTTTGAGAACTGATAAACTCTGGAGTTTATTACGTCAGGAAGCGCTAAACAAATCAGCTCTCCTGCACCCAGTGCTGTAAAGCTGGGCAGCCTGCCAGGAGAAGTCCATTAATGAGGAGAAGGAAGATCTTGGTGACATGAATAGCAGTGCTCCAATATTTGTGGGCAGTGGTGGGATCCTTCCGGTTTAACAACTGGTTCGGTGATTGCACACATGTGCACTAACCTAAAAATCACCTTCCGCATTAGTGCTAGGGAATTAAAACAGCTGATATGCGGCAATCCATTCTGCCGCGCTAATCAGCTACAAAGATAAAGGTAAGTAAAGAGCAGGGATGGGCTGGCCCAGTTGATCGTTGGAGCTACCGGTTTGCTCCCAGCTGATCGTTGGAGCTACCAGTTTGCTCCCAGCTGATCGTCGGAGCTACCGGTTCACCCAAACTGGTCCGAACCGGTAGAGTCCCACCCCTGTTTGTGGGGCTGCCCCAAAGAAGAAGGGGTAAGCCCAGTGGTGAAATCCAATTTTTTTTACTACCGTTCTGTGGGCGTGGCTTGGCGGGTGTGGCAGGGGAAGGATATTGCAAAATCTCCATTCCCACCCCACTCTGGGGCCAACCAGAGGTGGTATTTGCCGGTTCTCCGAACTACTCAAAATTTCCGCTGAGTCATCATTTAGATGACTCTCTAAAAGGATACAGATGTCCAGCAGTCTGCAAAGAATATAAATCCTTCCATCCCCCACTATCCTGTCAGAGCTGAAGAAGCTTCTTGGATGAGAAGTGAAACATCTTCAAAGAAAAACCCGAAAGTCCAGTTACCTCCTGAAAAAGCACCTTTGGGGTCTCTATCTGATAATTCACCATGAACTATCCACCACCCATGTCCGTAATTCCACCAAAGTCTAAAACAAAACAAGGCCAAGAGGAGGAGGGAAGCTGGCTGACGATGGAAATCGCTACAAGCACCGTGCACGAATTGATTTTTTTTTTTTAAAAAAAAAAAAAAATTCTCCTTACGGCAAACTTAATGAGTTCGGAATCTTCCACGAAATAAGATCGAAGGTCCCTCGATGAAGTATTTAAAAAAACAAAAAAAATCAAGGCGGGAAGCGGGAAGGGCGCCCACCGAATCTTCAAGTGCGCCATTGTGATTTCGCTCCCTGCACAGGAGAGCAAACTATTCGTTCGGGCGCTGAATGGGGGAAAGAAAAAAAAGCTAACCGAAACAGGTGGTCTATTACCAGTTCCATTAAACAAGAAATTTATGCGTTACATATCCATCTTGAGGCAATTAGACCGGTCTCCCCTCCCCTCCGCTATTTTTATGGCTTCATTGAAAACTTCTGGCAATAAAGCAATTAAAAAGTAACTATTGAAGCATTTATCGAGGCTCATCGAAGACAACTGGCTCTCTCGCCTTGGAAACGGTTGCGGAGCTCTGCCTCACTCTGGGTGACGGGATGAGGGAATAAATCTGCTCCATCAACCTGATATAGAGACTCTCTCGGCTGTCACAGGACTATAATGTGATTCTTGTCCAAAGACCGACTGCTAAAAAATCACACAGAGTGGAATGGATCATTCACTGTCTGCTTAGATTTTCTTTCTAAGGTTATGTCGGAAAGAAGTCTGGATCGAAAGAAAGGCAGGGACGTTATCTCCTCTGCACGGTCCTTTGGATGAATTCCCTTTTTCTTGATACTTACTTACTCGCTGATTTATTTATTGAGGCTGCCACAAAGAAGAGAGGTGGGGGGAGTCAACCTGTTCTCCAAAGCACCAGAAGGCAGGACAAAAAGGAACGGATGGAAACTAATCAAGGAGAGAAGCAACCTAGAACTAAGGAGGAATTTCCTGACAGTGAGAACAATTAACCCATGGAACAACTTGCCTCCTGAAGTTGTGGCTCCATCATTAGAGGTTTTAAAGAAAAATTGGTCTGAAATGGTAGAGTGTCCCCTGCTTTGGAATAGAAGATCTCCAAAGTCCCTTCCAACTCTGTTATTTTATAATCCTATCCTTATAATGCTATTTTAGAAAGAGTGCAGAGAAGGGCAACCAAGATGATTAGGGGACCGGAGGCTAAAACATACAATGAATGGTTGCTGGAATTGGGTATGTCTAGTTTAATGAAGAGAAGGACTAGGGGAGACATGATAGCAGTCTTCCAATATCTCAGGGGCTGCCCAAAGAAGAGGGAGTCAAGCTATTCTCCAAAGCACCTGAAGGCAGGACAAGAAGCAATGGGTGGAAACTAATCAAGGAGAGAAGCAACTTGGAACTAAGGAGGAATTTCCTGACAGTGAGAACAATTCATCCGTGGAACAACTTGCCTCCAGAAGTTGTGAATGCTCCCACACTGGAAGTTTTTAAGAAGCTGTTGGATAACCATTTGTCTGAAGTGGTGTAGGGTTTCCTGCCTAAGCAGAGGGTTGGACTAGAAGACCTCCAAGCTCCCTTCCAACTCTTGTTATTCTGTTAATTATTTCATACGGCATAACAGAATACAGCATGAGTGCATCAAATTCACAAAAACGGCATACCATTCACAAAAACCTATATATTTTGATGCATGTGTCTCCATTGTGTATTATTTTAAAACACGCAATAAAAATGATGAATAAAATGATGAATAGAATTAAATAATGTATAAGCAGTTACTAGAGTGGCCTAAATTTATGGGTCACCACTTTTAAAGCGCTCCATGGCATAGGACCCGGGTACCTTCGAGACCGACTTCTGCCACCGATAGCCTCCCACCGGCCAGTTTGCTCCCACAGAGAGGGTCTCCTCAGGGTGCCATTGGCCAAGTTATGTCGGCTGGCGACACCCAGGGGGAGGGCCTTCTCTGTGGGAGCCCCAGCCCTGTGGAATAAACTGCCCCCAGAAGTGCATAAGATCTCTGACCTCCGGGTATTTCGCTGTGCACTCAAGACCCTGTTGTTCCACCAGGCGGGGCTATCAACATAATAATTTGAAATTGGGTGTTTTAAATTTCTGGGGTTTTAAATTGAGCCGAATTATTTAATAATTTTAAATAATTTTAATTGATGTTTGTCTTGTACTTTTAATAGGCTGTACACTGCCCTGAGTCCTTCGGGAGAAGGGCGGTATAGAAATAAAATTATTGTATTGTATTGTATTGTATTATGGGCAGATATTACATCGTTTAGCCATTGGAGAACACTGAGGACCATTAATCAATGGGACAGCTTGCCTCTTGGAGTTGTAGATGCTCCATCACTGGAGGTTTCCAAAAATAGACTGGACAACCATTTGACTAGGATGGTGTAAGGCAGTGATGGCAAGCATCATGTGCATGAACGTCGAACCAAGTGCCAAAAAGGGAACACTTTGCGCACATGCTTGTCAGGGCAGAAACCAGAAAGAGGAGCTGCCCAGGAGGCATGTACGTGCTGGAAAAACTACTTCCGGTTTCCGGCCAGCAAATCTTCCGGTTACTGCAGAGTAGTGGGGAACGGAAAGGGAGGGTTTTGGGGCTGGACGTCAGTGTTGGCTTTCTGTCAAGTTTCGTGGTCGTCTCGAATAAAATGCATTTCAAACAGAATCTTTGCAGAAAAAACTCCTTTTTATTGAGCACGACATCCTAACATGACTCCATACGAAGCCAAAACTGACGTCCAGCCCCAAAACCCTCCCTTTCCGTTCCCCACTCCCCTGCACTCATTGGCCGTCTTCCAAGTCATTCTACCCCTAATCTACTCCAACTCAAAGGAATTCCCCCCTCCCATCTCATCTCCTCGGAAACATTATCTCCAGGGAAAATAAGTAGGTGAAAAGTCAGCCGTCCCTTTCCAGACGCCTTCGCTTCTTCTTCTTATGTCAGCACTAGAGTAAATGCAGGTTGAAGTGCTGACACATGCATGTCCACACACCCCGATCAGCTGGCCGGCGTGCATGCTCACACTGGAAAATGGAAGACCAGCTCTTCCGGTTTCCTGCACAGCTGCACGCACAAAGGCCAACTGATTGTTGCGTGCACATGCGTGCCAGTAACCTGGAAGAGGAATGGGTGACGCCGAGCATGCCAGGCAACATGGCTCCACATGCCACTTCGGGCACGCGTGCCATAGGTTTGCCATCATGGGCCTAAGGTCTCCTTGCCTTCAGCAAAGGGTTGGACTAGAAGACTTTTGAGCACTGGTGAAATCCAAAATTTTTTTACTTCTGGTTCTGTGGGCGTGGCTTGGTGGGCGTGGTGTGGTGTGGCTTGGTGGGCGTGGCAGAGGAAGGATACTGCAAAATCTCCATTCCCTCCTCACTCCTGGGGGAAGGATACTGCAAAATCTCCATTCCCACCCCACTCTGGGGCCAGCCAGAGGTGGTATTTGCCGGTTCTCCGAACTACTCAAAATTTCCGCTACCGGTTCTCCAGAACCTGTCACAACCTGCTGGATTTCACCCCTGATTTTGAGGTCCTTTTCAACCCTATGATTCTATGTTCTGTTCCTAAACGAGATCTCAAGCTGGCATCCTGCCTCTTCCCCCTGGCTAGGTTTTGGGACTCACTCTGGTAGTTAACACCCTCCAATTAACCATGCAACGAGGGGCTGGAGAATGCTGCTCCATGAAGATATTAGACATGCATGCACTGTACCTTATTCCATGGGGTCTATTCCTGGCTGCCCTGGACGCCCTACATAATAGAGGTTGACCTACAGCTAGCACTCAGGATGAATATTTTACGGCAGGAGTAAACCTCCTGAAACTTGAGAGCAGATGTCACAGGCGTCCAGAGATTCAAGAGAAATAATAGACTTCACCTCTGTTGGAGAACTCAAAGGCGGGGGGGGGGGGGCAGAGAGAGGAAACAGTAAGGAAGGCTGAACTTGTGACCGAAATGACAATGTCCCTCTTCGGTTTCTACAGCAATGTTCAATTTTGCACCTCTTTGTAGTTGGTTTTATATACATATACATATACATATACATATACATATACATATACATATACATATACATATACATATACATATACATATACATATACATATACATATACATATACATATATGTTTGTTTTCTCAGGTTTTCGCGGGTGTTTGTATGTAGGTCTTTGGTTATTCGGGTCTTCTCCCACGTAAAATTGGAAGTGTCTTGGCGACGAAGCACGAAGCCGAGAACACCAGCCTGAAGATGACGAATGAGACTTCGTTGAAACGTCACCAAGACACTTCCAATTTTACGCAGGAGAAGACCCGAATATCCAAAGACCTACACACACACACACACACACACACATATATGGAGTTTGGAAGCTTTTCCAGAGAATCCCAGAATTCCTAAATTCTTGGAGAAATCCAAGAAAACAAGGTTGTGATGGGGATGATGAAGAGCCTCCAGGACACTTCGAGATCTTTTTTAGATAGTAGAGGTGAAAGCCAAAACATGCCAAGGGAGCTTGGTGATTCTCCTGAAAGAGGTCCAAGCACCAAAAATCTATTTCAGAGGGAAACAATCTTAGTGTCAGCTTTGGAAGCCATATTATGCCAGAAGCTTCCATGCTGCCACTTTCTCATGCGTGGGAAAGTAGGAGGAGGGATTTAGTAGAGGGGTTGTCTGCAGTGGTCGCATTCAATTTTTTTTAACAACCGGTTCTGTGGGTGTGGCTTATTTGGGGGGCATGGCTTAATGGTCATGTGACTGGGTGGGTGTGGCTTGGTGTTCATGTTTGACCAGGTGACCGTGGCTATGTGCATAGGGACTACTCAGAAGGCTGAAAAAAGTCATTTCTGACCGGTCCTCGCACTTTTGACCAGTTCTCACACTTTATTTTATTTTTATTTTATTTCCAATTTATAAACCGCCCTTCTCCCTGAGGACTCAGGGCGGTGTACAGCCAGAATTAAGAACATGAAATACAAATATTAAAAAACAATTAAAATATATATAAATTTGGCCCCAAAATTAAAAATCACAAACCAATTAAAACATTTAAAAATTTCTTATTTTTATGACCATCCTCACATTTATGCCTGTTGCAGCATTTTTAATAACCGTGTCACTCATTTCACAACTGTTTCTCTTCACCACAGTGACAAGATAGGGAGCAAAACGTAAAAGGTGAGGACTGTCGTAAGTGCGAGGACCAGTCAAAAGTGCGAGGACCAGTCAAAAATAACTTTTTCAGCCCTCCGAGTAGTCCCTATGCACACATATCCCCGAATTGCTTAACTACTTAACAACCGGTTCTACCGAACCGGTGCAAACCGGTAGAATCCCAACACTGGTTGTCTGTAGACCTAATAGCATTCTTCCTGTCGGTCAAGGTCAGGGCCATCCTGCATCTGGAGAAGGAGTGGTCGGAGGGAGGTCTCGAGATGGGACTGCGGTTGATTGGAGCATGTGATCGACTGAGGAGTGAGGGGATGGTTTTGGGGGGGGGTTTGATTTATTGAGGGAAAACCCGGACCTCTCAAATTCGGGTTTTCCCAGAAAGTGCCAGTTTACCTATTCTAGTAAATAGAACTTTGAAAAATGCTTGCTTCAGAGTCTTTTCTTGGAGTTGGGGGTTTTCTGGAACCCTGACATTCGTCCTGGCTAGGTGGTCATGTGACTGGGTGGGTGTGGTCAACTTGATGTCACTCATGTCAAGGGGCATGTCACTGGCCTCTCCTCGCCCCTCCCTCCCAGCCTCTCCTCGTCTGCCTATCCGGGCTCCTTAGGGCCCCAACAGGAAGCAGGTGTTAGAGCTAAGCAGCCACCACGAGAAAGAGTTGGCAAAACAACTGGCTCAGTTCAAATTGGATCTGACCGAGAAGGAGGCTCAGCAGAAGCACCTCACTGAGGACTAGGAGCTTAGGCTTTCCAAACAGAGGGAAGACCTGCAGAATGCAAGGCCAGGTACCAGTGTCTGGAGGCTCAGCGGGCTGAGATGGTCAGCCAGTTCCAGTCCATGATGCAGTCCCACTGGAACGAGGCCCTCCGGCTCTTTGCCACCAGTGGCACTTCCCTCCAGCCTTCGCCCAAAGCCCCACACCAGGAGGCCGAAGCAGACCCCAAGTCGGAATCTCTGCCCCACTCCAACCTGCACAAAAAGACCCCAAAGGGGGAGACTCTCTGCAACAACATGTTCATTGCATGTATCCAGCCCAGGGGCCGTAGTTTGAGGACCTCTGATTTAGTGCAATATTTAAAAAATGCAAATAATTTTTCTGCGGACTACCAAAATTTTCTCACAGACCACCAGTGGGTGACCGCTGCTCCAATATACATCTCAATCTTGGTAACCATCATGACTCCTGGCTGCCTTGCATCCCCTAAGCCCAGAGCTACCGCAATACAAGGGGAAGTGGCACTGAGTTTTTGGCCTTTTTCCATCCCATCGTTTGCTAGACAGGATGAGTTTAAGTGACTTTTGGAAGCACTGCAGTGAGCTGTGAATGATGGATGAAATGAAAAATCCTTGCTCAGTGTGCACAGAGTCGAAACGGTGCTCACCAATTCCCTTCTGTGCTATGTCACTTATTATCTAGACACTTGATATGTGACTTGGTGTGAGATGCATCCTGGGGAGAAGAGGGGAAAAAAAACACAACTCCAATTTTTCAAAAATAAAAATAGAACATCCTAATGCTTGCTTTCCGCCTCTGAAAAGTCTCAACGAATATCTATCTATATTCACAATTCACTGAAGTTAACAGGATCACAGAGTTGGAAGGGACCTTGGAGGTCTTCTAGTCCAACCCCCTGATCAAACAGGAGATTTTATACCATTCCAGACAAATGCTTGTCCAATCTCTCCTTTAAAACCTCCAATGATGGAGCACCTACAACTTCTGGAGGCAAGTTGTTCCACTGATAAATTGTTCTCACTGTCAGGAGATTTCTCCTTAGTTCTAAGTTGCTTCTCTCCTTGATGAGTTTCCATCCATTGCTTCTTGTCCTACCCTCAGGTGCTTTGGAGAACAGGCTGACCCCCTCTACTTTGTGGCAGCCCCTCAAATATTGATAGAGCTCAATCATGTCACCCCTAGTTCCATCTAACTAACCTTCCCATAGATTCCTGATCCAGAAAATTACTTACTTGGATTCATTCTAAAGTTTGGACTCAGATGGACCCCGTATCTCACATGATATACTGCATGGTCAGATGTCCAATCGAAGAAGTGTTGGAGAAGATGTCTTCCACATACATCTTCACAGGATTGGAGGAGATGTCACGAAGTCTCCACAGAAGAAAAAATAAAACCAGAAGAGCCTTCTAGGGGTGCAGAGTATACAAAAGTTTGGGATCCCCTGCTCCAACTGGAATATGTGGTTGTGTTATGGTTCAGTAAGCCACATGAATATAGGGAAGCGGTGGCTCAGTGGCTAAGACGTTGAGTTTGTTGATCGAAAGGTCAGCAGTTCAGCAGTTCGAATCCCTAGTGCCACATAACGGGGTGAGCTCCCATTACTTGTCCCAGCTTCTGCCAACCTAGCAGTTCGAAAGCAGGTAAAAAATGCAAGTAGAAAAATAGGGACCCCCTTTGTTGGGAAGGGAATAGCATTCCATGCACCTTTGGCATTTAGTCATGCCGGCCACATGACCATGGAGATGTTTTTGGACAGCGCTGGCTCTTCGGCTTTGAAACGGAGATGAGCACCGCCCCCTAGAGTCAGGAACGACTAGCACATATGTGCAAAGGGAACCTTTACCTTTACCTTAATCCACATGAATATTGAACGAGTTTGATGTCTTAGGCATGAAGTCAGCTGGATGCCAGTCCTTCTCTTTCAGCCCTAAGAAGCAGACAATGGCAACCCATTTCTGAACTCTTACCAAGAAGACTGCAGGGTCTCAAGACTGATTTGACACACACACACACACACAATAATGAACGTTAGCCGAACTTCCTTCAAGACAGAGCTACTCAAATCTGCCAGAGCAAGATCACAGAATTCCCTCCCAGCTAGAGTCTGCTCTTATAAGAAATCCAATTTTGCTAGAAACGCTAGAACGGTATGATACTACCTTCAGTTTCCTACCGGGCAAAAATAAATGCAAGAGGTGAAAAGGTGTTTTCTCGGAAAGTCAGAACTATTGAGAGGCATAACAGAACAAGAACAACAACAAAAAAAGGTTTTGTGTAAGTTGGAGCTTTTTTAAGGAAACAGTGGAAGTCACACGGTCTCTAAATAGCTCGGTTGCGTTGCGTTGGGTTGTGTTGAAAAGGGGAACATCCATTTCCAGCTGTCCCTGGGTCACATTATGGTTTGAATCAGGATCTAAATTAGGTTCCACCCAATCAACTCGAGCGAGTCAAAACTAGCGATTTCAATCAAGCTAGCGGTGGGAAAGAATTAAAAAAAGAAAAACCAACTCAGCTGTTTCCTTTCTTCATCTTCGATCTCATCATCTTCCATTATGGTCTCCTAAAATGTCAGATTTTTTTAATTTTTTTTTTTTAAATAAGGTTTTCAAAATAGCTGCATTTGCATGGAAGGCAAACTTTCAGTTCAATGCACCCTGGCTTATTCGATTAACCCAATTTCCCAAATTCATGTGTCTTCTGTTGTTGTTATTGTTGTTGTTACTGGTGATGGTTGTGCCTTCGAGACGGTGTTGACTCCTGACAACGGCCTGCACAAATCCCTGCACAAGTTTTCTTGGCAAGATTTCAGAAATGGATTGCCATTGCCTGCTTCTTAGGGCTGAGATGTTTGACTGGCCCAAGGTCACCCAGCTGACTTTCATGCCTAAGAAAGGACTAGAACTCACTGTCTCCCTGTGATTGGCCCAAAAGTCACCTAGTGTCAGCGTCCCACCGCTGACATAGAAAGGAAGATTGTACAATTGTAATTACAAGATAAGCCCTGGACTTTTGCCTGCCAAATCCCTTTGAAGCTTGGTCACTGTGGAAATGAAGGGAGGGGGGACATTCCTGTGAAATGACAAGACAAGAAGTCAGGAGAGTGACTTGAAAGATAGCCAATGAGAAGCAGATAATTGGGGATCGGAAAGGGAGGGATTGAGGGGCAAAAGGTCAGTCTTGTCCACATCGAGTCATGATCCGGTTGCTATGCTCGAATAAAGAAAAGGTTTCCTTAAAGATTGGCAGTTTGGAAATTCATTTATTTTGAGATAGCATCGAAGTCTGACGCTAGATTTCATGCCTAAGGTGGGACTAGAACTCACCAGTTTCTGGAGACTGATCCAAAGTCACTTAGTTAGCTTTCATGCCTAAGGAAGGACTAGAACTCACCATCTCCTAGTGACTGGCCCAAAGTCAGCCAGTTGGCTTTCATGGCAAAGGCAGGACTAGAACTCACCATCTCCTAGTGACTGGCCCAAAGTCAGCCAATTGGCTTTCATGACTAAGGCAGGACTAGAACTCACCATCTCCTAGTGACTGGCCCAAAGTCAGCCAATTGGCTTTCATAGCTAAGGCAGAACTAGAACTCACTGTCTCCCAGTTTCTAGTCTGAGGCTTTAACCACAACACCAAACAGGTTCTTTATTGATGTGGCTCTTAAAATACCTACCTAGCCCAGTTAGTGCAACACAGCAACAAACTAGGTTAAAACGTGAGCTGTGAATGTTATGCAAACTCAACCTAATTTAAACCCAATCATGCAGCCAGACTATGGCGTCTGGATCAGGATTTCAAGGCAACGGGTTTTTTTTTTCACAACTTTGGAATCAAGAAATTCACTCACATGGCTTTGAATAGCATAGGCAAGATGTTATTTGTTTTGAAGCAAAAATAGAATTCCTTACACTGCAAACATCATCCCTGCCAGTTAAAGTCTTCTGCAGATAAGTACGTTGGCCTTTTGAGTGGCAGTCGGGGTGAATGGGGGGTTGAATTCCCCACTGAAGCCGGGATCAAGACCAAAGGGAATTTAAGCTTCATTAAAAAGCTTGGTTCCTCTGCTTTCATTTTAATTTTTTTCCCCCAAAACAAATAAATGACTCCGGATGGATTTATTTTTTTCCCCCCAGAATTTTGCAAAGCAGTTCGACAAACAAACGAGCAAAAAATAAATAAATAAAAAAAAATAAAGCCAACATTTACACATATTATGAAAATGTACATACAAAAGTGCATGTGGTAGCAAAAGAGAAAATTATACTAAGGAAACGTGTGCAACATTTTTTGGGATATGTTAGGGGAAATGAGGTTCCGAGGCTGCATACCAATTTTGATGTAGCTCGTTTGTGGCTTTTCAGTCGATGTGTAAATAAGACCGAGCGAATCCAAGATGAGGAATTTAGAGAAACAGAGGAAAAACCCAAATGGGCAGATGTGCTTGGGCTCTAATTAATATTCATAGTTCCGTCACAACTGCCGTTTTATGTAAACAGCCCTTACATTATATCGCAAAATAATAAAAATACAAAAAAAAAGTCATGGATTACCAAATCTGCATTTAATAGAATACATAATAGAATACATAAAATGGAATAATAGGATAAAGACGGGCTGGAGTGTTTTGTGGGGGCAGGTTTGACCTAGCGGTTAAGGTGCTGATCTAGAAAGCTGGGTGACAGTGAGTTCTAGACCCACCTTAGGCATGAAAGCAGTCCTAACCCTTACTAGGGGATGATGAGTTCTAGTCCCACCTTGGATATAAATCTGGCTGGGTGATTTTAGGGCCGATTACTAGGTGATGGTGAATTCTAGTCCTGCCTTGGATATAAATCTGGATTGGGTGATTTTAGGGCCGATTACTAGGTGATGGTGAGTTCTAGTCCCACCTTGGATATAAATCTGGCTGGGTGATTTTAGGGTTGATTACTAGGTGATGGTGAATTCTAGTCCCACCTTGGATATAAATCTGGCTGGGTGATTTTAGGGCCGATTACTAGGTGATGGTGAATTCTAGTCCCACCTTGGATATAAATCTGGCTGGGTGATTTTAGGGCCAATTACTAGGTGATGGTGAATTCTAGTCCTGCCTTGGATATAAATCTGGATTGGGTGATTTTAGAGCCAATTACTAGGTGATGGTGAGTTCTAGTCCCGCCTTGGATATAAATCTGGGTTGGGTGATTTTAAGGCCGATTACTAGGTGATGGTGAGTTATAGTCCTGCCTTAGGCATGAAAGCCAGATGGGTGCCTTTAGGAGAATCACTAAGAGACGGTGAGTTCTAATCCCACTTTAGGCATGAAAGCTGCTTGGGGGAATTCAGGGCCATTAGCAACTGAACTTCAGCTCTAATTGTGGTTGTACATCGAGGACTCCCTGTATTAGTCCAGGTAAAGTGTCACAGGTAAATCGGAAGACACACATACATACGCACACCCACCTCTCTGTTCATTTGATCATCCTGACCAATTGAGGCTACTCTTTCTCAGTTCATTTCAGACAATTCTCTCCTTTTTATCACATCACAAGTAATTACACAACAACACAAATCAGCCTGTGTAGCAAGGGATCTGTGTTGAGATTTGTATCTCAGGCATCGCCAGCCAACACTTCTTTGTGGATCTCATCCGGGAAACTCAACATTTTCTATCCAAGAGGAAAAATCGACACCTCTTTCTCCTTGCTTTCTCTCCGCAAACATGGTTTATTGCATGAAAACAGGAAGCCCGATAAACCCAAAGCAGCTAATCAATTAAAATACGGAGGCTTTCACCTTATTTTAAACTGTGCCATGGATGGAAAGGCAGGCTCTGAAGCAGCTAATATACGCTGGCCTTATTCACCTAATGAATTTAAGGAGCTCGGTTGAAATGCAAGTGAATTCCTAGATTTTCAGGCAGTAAACAGTAAACAGATTAACGGAGTTGGAAGGGACCTTGCAGGTCATCTAGTCCAACCCCCTGCCCAAGCAGGAGACCCTACAACTGCCTCTACCTAGAATCGAACTCACAACCTCCTGATTGTGAGGCAAGAGCTCCACTTCTATCAACAGATGTCTGTGGAGATTCTCTAAAGTCATCCAGGTCGTGGTTGTCCCAAAAGTGTTTTTTTTTTCCCAAGAGGCAACTGGACTCTCTTTTCTTTGAAGATGTGTTGTGGCCTGTACACAGCCTGTGCAGCTAGTAGCTGATTCCGACAGCGAGGAGGTTGGTGTGGTGCTGCATCAGTAGCCTGTGCAGCTGGCACTCGAGTCGGACAGTGAGGAGGCTGGAGAAGATGTGGTGCCAGAGGCGGGGATTCAGCCAGGGCCTTCAGAACCTCCCGAAGCTCCCTTAAGTGAAGAGGATGAAGAGGAGGAGCCTCTTCTCGATGCACGGGCGCGCAGAGCGGCCAAAAGGCAGGAGTGGCTCCTCAGGAGGAGATCTCCTCGAGAGTAAGGCTTGGGGCTAATTGGCCACTCCCTTAGCCTATTTAAGGAAGAACACCAACTGAAGCAATTTGCAGGGAACAACTTTGTTCACATACCTTCGTGTCTTGTCTTGCTTATTTTATCAGCTTCCTGCAAATTGCTTCTGGGCATTCTGCCAACCGTAGTAAGCTTTCAGTTATTATTCTTTGAATTCTTGGCGGCTGTTAATGCAATTAATTAACAGCCGTTGTTGTAAAAGACTGATTTATTCAGTAAACTAAGGTTTGAACAGACTTTGTGTGTGCTGCGTTCTTTGGGGTCCGTAGCTGGGGCAGAACAAGATGTTTCGCTTCTCATCCAAGAAGGTTCTTCAGCTCTGGATAAATCCTACAACGATTTACACTCCTTGTAGGCAGTTGGTCATTTGCATTCTTTTAGCGGGTCGTTGAGGCTGCTTGGAGGTTTATCTGTGTCCTCAGGGTCACCTGAGTGGTGCAAATGGATGTGGAGCCTTCTTGGAACTGTTGAAAGGTCTGTGTTGTAGTCCTTTCAACACAGTCTACAACACAGTCTACAACACAGTCCTTTCAACTTCCAAGGAGGCTCCACACCCATTTGCAGCTTTCAGGTGACTCTGAGGACACAGATAAACCTTAACAACCTGCTAAAAGAATGCAAATGACCAGCTGCCAGCATGGAGTATAAAATTGGAAGAGTAGTGACACACTGACAGAAGATAGAGTAATTAATAAGATTATGGAATGTGCAGAAATGGACAGACTTACAAAAGAATTACAAGATAAAGAGGAACATGATTATTATCTAGTATGGGAAAAGTGGTATACCTGGTTGAAAAATAGAAAAAGGAAAAAAAGAATAGGGAGTAATTGGAGTTACAGAAACAGGAACATAAATCACTAACATAAATTAACAATGAATCATAAAGATAGATATATGAGTAAGATCAAACAAGGAAGAGTCAAACACAAATAAGAACATACATTACTGTTGTTTATTTGACAATATATATTTGACAAAATGTATATTTGAAATATTTGTTTACATGTTTTGTTCTGTATGTTTTGTTTATTTATTTATTTATTTGTTTAAATTTCTATACCGCCCTTCTCCAAAATAGGACTCAGGGCGGTGAACAGCCAAAGTAAAAAGTTGTTGTCACTAGTTCTGTTTTATTTGTACTTTTAAACAAAAATTTATTTAATTAAAAAAAAAATCCTTCCATTCTCCACCATCCAGTCAGAGCTGAAGAAGCTTCTTGGATGAGAAGCGAAACGTCTTCAAAGAAAAACCAGAAAGTCCAGTCGCCTCCTGAAAAAGCACCTTGGGGACAGCTATCAACAGGCACATAGGGATAAACAACATCTATCTACCATTCAAAAGAGATCATCAAAACACTAAAAGCTCTTGACAAGCAATCAACAGCCAGATAAGAAGAAATTAACACGAAGCAGCAAAACAATATCGATTGGGATATTGTTTCCTGCTTGATGTTAATTTCTGCTTATCTGGGTGTCGATTGCCCACTCAAGGAACTACCCACTAAGTAAGCAACAGCCTAATTAAGGAACCCCCAACACTGACAGGGCAAACTACTTGCCTATAAACAGAGAGCAACTCCCCTCTCTTCTAGAATTGCACTACTATTAATCTTCTCATCGTTCCCATCACCCATCTCCTCCCACTTATGACTGCATGACCGTAATTTTGTTGCTTGTATCCTTAAGATTTATATTGACTATTTCCTAATATGATTTGATTGCTTATTTGTACCCTATGACTATCATTAAGTATTGTACCTTATGATTCTTGATGAACGTACCGTGTTTTCCCAAAAATAAGACCTTGTCTTATATTTTTCTGAACCCCGAAATAAGCGCTTGGCCTTATTTTCAGGGAGGTCTTATTATTTTGGGGCGCGTGGAACAAGATTATTTTTTATTTATTTTTATTTATTTTATCATATTTGTATACCGCCCTACTCCCGGAGGACTCAGGGCGATGAACAGCCAAGATAAAAATATAAAGAACATACAAAAGTTAAAAAACTATTAAAAACAGATTAAATAATTTGAGCTCAAAAAACAAATTTACGACATCCAATTAATCTAAAAACATTTAAAACCCAATTTAAAAGGGAGAGTTAGGCCAGACCAGCCTGTTGGAATAAAAATGTTTTTAGGGCGCGGTGGAAGATGCGTAAGTCTTGGATCCTCCGTATCTCCGGGGGGAGCTTGTTCCAGATGGCAGGTGCCCCCACAGAGAAGGCTCTCCCCCTGGGGGCTGCCAGTCGACATTGTTTGGCCGACGGCTCCTCTTGCCGTCTTATCTGATTTTTAGCTCTGTCTTTAAATATTTTTGGGGAGGGCTTATTTTTGGGGAGAGGCTTATTTTAGTGCATGCATTCAAAAGCCCAATTGTCTTGTTTTTGGGGAAACAGGGTATCTTTTCTTTTATGTACACTGAGAGCGTATGCACCGAGACAAATTCCTTGTGTGTCCAATCACACTTGGCCCAAAAAAATTCTATTCATCTATTCCATTCTATTGATAATGTTAGTAGTTGGGTAATGAAATGTTTGCAATCAAACATCTAAACTCAAGGACCCCACAGAAGTACCTCAATTAATCCTTTCATTTTAGAAATAGCATTCCTGAATAGGGTTTGAAGTGTGTGTGAGACAGAAAGAAAAACACGGAGAGATTAATGCAACCCTGACTCAATTCTTTAGCCTGGTACAGCGGTATTCTGCAAACAACAATCATTTTCTCTTTCTCCAAAAAGGAATATCAACTTTCACAAAACCTTGCATCTTCATAAACAGATAAATTTTGAAAAGGTGTGTTTCTTTGGGATCAGAAGCTAAGCCTGGATTAGTGTAAGGAAGTAAAAAAAAAAAACACCATATTTTTCGGACTATAAAATGCACCGGAGTATAAGATGCACCAAGATTTCGAAGAGGAAAACAAGAACAAAAAATAGTTTTTGGCCTCTGCGTGTCTTGTTTTTGCCTTCCCCGGCCACTAGGAGCACTCTGCAGGCCTCCCAAATCCTCTGCGTGTCCCATCTTTGTGAAAAATGGGCCCGTTTTTGGCCTCCCAAACCCCCCTCACATCACATTTTTGCCCTTCCCAGCCCCCAGGAGCACTCTGCAGGCCTCCCAAACCCTCTGCGCATCCGTTTTTGTGAAAAATGGGCCTATTTTTGGCCTCCCAAACCCACCAAACATCACATTTTTGCCCTCCCCAGTCCCCAGGAGCACTCTGCAGGCCTCCCAAACCCTCTGCGCATCCCGTTTTTGCGAAAAACAGTCCTGTTTATGGCAAAAACGGGACATGCGGGGCGGGGTTTTGGGAGGGCAAAAATGGCTGTATTCGGTGTATAAGATGCACCAACATTTCCACACTCTTTTATGGGGGGAAAGTGTGTCTTATACTCTGAAAAGTACAGGTATAATAATTCTGGAAATCTATAAGGTTGTATTCACGCAATACCAAGAGCTGTATCTTTTAAATTGCAAAGGTATTCTACAAAATGTCGAAAACTCAACCGTGAAGTAGCACCGAAAGCACCAGAACAATTACGCTGGCCTAACCCAAGCCACTAACGTTAAAAAAAAATGAAGTGTAGGAAAACCTGACCTCATCCGTCACAAAAGAGAAGCAGCTTTCCATATGAGGCTGAAAGGACCTATCGAAACACCGCCTTTCCGAATTAAGAATCAATTCCCGAAGAAATAGGCATTCGAGTCGCGAGCGAGACAGACGGAGAGTTATTTTACCCAAATCGCTGAGACGCATCGGAGGGAAGCCCACCTTTCTCTACGCACATGTCCAATTTGTGAAGAGAAGGGAGGTTGAAATTCACTGCATAAATTACCTGCGGTTAATTAATTATTCACCCAGCTCCAGCCGTTGTCTCTAGATCACTGAACTATAATTTGTAGCTTAATCATGGAAGGCTATAATATATGTAAATTCTGTAACCATAAACTATTCAGCTTGGGCAATGAAGGGTGGAGAACCCCTTGAATTAGCAGAGAATAAGAGGAAGTTGGGAGCGGCAATGCGTGCCGTTCGATTTGCGAACGACATAATTGGACTCCCTTGCAGTAAACTATTAGCTTTGAGTGCCACCGATGTTAAATTGATATTTATTGGCATGCCGCCCATCAGAATGCCAGGCATTTTGCGATGGGCAGGGGCAGAGAATCGGGTTCTTCTGACCCAGTTCCCCAAATACGACAAACCCTCTGACGTGAACTCAAAAGATTCCTTTATTAAGAGTGACGGCAGCCCCGGCAAAAAGTTTCTCTATCACCACAGGCTAACAAATTCGTCTGGCAGGAAGACGAATAGTTGTTTGCCACATCTATTCATCTCCGCCCCCAGTCTTTTATCCTCAGAGCTAGGGGCAGGGGCCTTCGCTAGCAGCGGTGGCAGATGTGGGTTTCAGCAGGTTCTGACCAGTTCTGGAGAACCGGTAGCGGAAATTTTGAGTACTTCGGAGAACCGGTAGTAAAAATTCTGAGTGGCCCCGCCTCCATCTATTCTCTGCCTCCCAAGTCCCCAGATGATCAGGAGGAAATGGGGATTTTGCAGTAACCTTCCCCTGGACTGGGGTGGGAATGGAGATTTTACAGTATCCTTCCCCTGCCACACAGGGGATTTAATCTGTTAATTTAACAGATTAACAGAGTTGGAAGGGACCTTGTAGGTCATCTAGTCTAACCCCTCACTCAAGCAGGAGACCCTACACCATTTCTGACAGAGGGCAGACCAGTCTCTTCTTGAAAGCCTCCAGGGATGAAGCTCCCACAACTTCTGAAGGCAACTTCTGTTCCATGGGTTGATTGCTCTCACATGTGTGACAATCCCCGACGGTTTCTGAATAGTCAAGTCAATGGGATTCGCTTAAGCGATCCACTTAACAACGGCAGGGATTAATTTAACAACCACAGCAAATAATAATAATAATTGGGCATTCCACTGCCTTGCTTAACAATGGAAATTTTGCTCCCAATTGCGCTCGTAAGTCGAGAACTACCTGCAATCTTTGCAGGGATGTGACATTCTGGCTTCCCATTGGTAGAATCTGTATTTTTTCCTCCTCCTCCTCCTCCTCCTCCTCCTCCTCTTCCTCCTCTTTTCATTTTTTTGTTAAAAAAAGCCTATTCTCCTATTCTGGATGCTCTCGACTTTGACAGTCAACTGAGGGGCAGAAAGAAGAATGATGCACAACTCTGACCTTTGCTGAACCCGCCTGTTTGGATTGGCAGTTCCTTCTGTCATTGTCGCCCGTTTAGTAAAGCTGTAAACAAGGATGGCGGGAAGGAAGGAAGGAAAGCGGATGACATGGTCTAACAAATTGCAGAACGTTGAAAAGGTCAAAAAATTTGCTGAAGGAGGCGCTCCTGTAATTTAAAGAGCCTAGGAGCCGTTCCCGTACTAATAACTCATTTGCGGGACCAGCCCAGCAAACAGAACATTAAAGTCCACGTGTGAATCCATTTCAAAAGCTTGATTTTGTATTTAGATAAATTTTTTTTGTCCTAATGAAGGATGAGGGATGTGGTGGCTCAGTGGCTAAGACGCTGAGCTTGTCGATCGAAAGGTTGGCAGTTCAGCAGTTCAAATCCCTAGTGCCACGTAACGGGGTGAACTCCCATTACTTGTCCCAATTTCTGCCAACCTAGCAGTTCGAAAGCATGTAAAAAATGCAAGTAGAAAAATAGGGACCACCTTTGGCGGGAAGGGAACAGCGTTCTGTGCACCTTTGGCAGTTAGTCATGCTGGCCACATGACCACAGAGAGGTCTTCGGACAGCGCTGGTTCTTTGGCTTTGAAAATGAGATGAATACCGATCCCTAGAGTTGGGAATGACTACAAAATATGTGCCAGGAGAACCTTTACCTTTAACGAAGGATGAGAAGGGATCGCTAATTTACCTGGTTTTTAATTTCAATTTCTCCCTCTGGTAAACAGCAAACTGTTTATTTGTTTTTCCTTCTCCCTGCCACATATCCTATAAATCCGATCAAAATTCAGAACTGGCAAATTTCTCGAAATGTAAACTAAAGCGTGAAAATGCTCCCTGACTAATACCCTCTCCTAGTTTAGCGTTTTTGGAGAGGGAAATTTCGAAGTGTTCCAAAGCACTCACGAAGCGAAAAATGAAATATCGGTTCCACTGCTCATTTGGAAACTTTTTCATCCTCGCTTTTTTTCTTTTTCCTTCCACACTCGTCGTAATTAGATTAACCGTCAAGAGTTGCTGATAGTTCCCAGAGGCTTAGACATATTGTGTTGCTTATAAACACGGACAGGGGCTGAGATTTTCCTAGAATTACAAATCTGGACAGTGTTCAAAACTGCAACAGCTAAAACGAACAGGGGAGAAAAACCATATTTTTCAGCACAACATCTCATAGGTTGAGCCCAGAATTCATCCAGGATTCAATCTGCCAATCCAGACTGCACACTCGGTTTATGTCAGACTGAAATCAGTGGTGGGAGTTAAATAATTTAACAACCAGTTTTCTGCCCTAATGACCGGCTCGGTGGGTGAAACTATGGTGGGCATGGCCAGAAGGTATGACAGGCAGTACTCGGCCTCCAGCATCCCCTTGGGAGCAAAAATGCACCCCAGGGCAGGGGTGAAATCCAGCAGGTTCTGACAGGTTCTGGAGAACCGGTAGCGGAAATTTTGAGTAGTTCAGAGAACTGGCAAATACCACCTCTGGCTGGTCCCAGAGTGGAGTGGGAATGGGGATTTTGCAGTATCCTTCTCCTGGAGCGCGGTGGGAATGGAGATTTTACAGTATCCTTCCCCTGCCACGCCACCCAAGCCACGCCCACCAAGCCACACCACGCCCACCAAGTCACGCGCACAGAACCAGTAGTAAAATAATTTGGATTTCACCACTGACCCCAGGTAAGTGCAGGCCTCCTTTGCAAATTCTACCCCTTTTAAACCTTCCAAAGTAAAAACAGGAAGAAAAATAAGATCCGTTTTTAAAATCCTTGTCTTTGTCTAATACGATTGTTTACATCTCTGTCATCTGGTAACTGAAAAAGAGATTGCGCTTCTTAGCATCCGAGCTTGAAGCCTGAAATTAGGTTATAGTGGCGCATGGATTGATAGAAGGGCTTAGCTGTATATTTATTGTACATATATTATCAGGAGGCAGTTCGGTTGCGATCTCTGGAAGCCGACTTTGTTTACGACAAAATGGGACTTATTTAGAAGAATTGGACTCAGAATAGAGCTGGAAGGGACGTTAAAACACATAAAATATTTTCTTAAAATACAGTTAAACACAAGTTGCAAGTATAGGTTAAGAACAGTGCGAGCTAGAAATGGACAGATTAACACTTAAAATGAAGGAGAAAGAAGAAACTTAATATTTTTTTTTAACATGGGATTTGTTTTACCAGTGGCTAACTAATAGAAACAGAAGTTAGAAACTTAAAAGCATAAGAGAATGGTTAATTATATAAGGAAGGTTTGCTAAAATGGATAAGCAAGCACTATTATTATCACCCAGACAACACACTGTTTATGTATTGTTTTTCATGTTTAACTAGCTGATAACCAGGCATTGCCTGGGTATTTATTTATCCCAATCCTGTATTAGACAGGAAGAGCAACTTCACCCTGAGCCCTGATTTTGGTGAGAATTAAATTAGTTAAAAATGTTTTCCCAGTGCCCCCAGAAGCGTCAAGTAAACTGATACCACCTTGTTGTTTCTAATGTTGGATTTTCCCCCTTACCAAAGGGAGTACTGTGAAACCGTTACCCTGGCAACTCCACTGTGCTGTACAGTAGAAGCCATTTTAAGGCAGTACAGTAGAAGTCATTTTAAGGCACAACAGGCTGTATCTTACAGAACACACACCCCAAGAGGTGTTAGGGGAGTCTTACCCCCACAGTATTTGTTTCCAGGGAGTAAGTCATCTGTGTACCAAGTTTGGTTGAAATTGCTCAAAGCATTCCAGAGTTATGCTGGAACATACACACACACAGCCATTGATAGATAGATAGATAGATAGATAGATAGATAGATAGATAGATAGATAAATAGATAGACAGACAGAAGATAATAATAATAATAATAGTAATAATAATAATAATAATAATAATAGAGCAGAGCGAGCTGTCTTGTATTTAAATGCTTCCAAAAAGCATATAAGTAAATCCTAAGAATTGTAACAAACTAGAAGTCAGTCTCCACTTGGTCTCACCATTAAGAAATAACAACCGAGAACTCTTTTTACATTAATTCATTTAATCTACTCTTAAAACTGTTTAATCAAAGATCTATCCGGGAGTGGAGACAAAATTGTTTTATCCAGTTTCAGGTATCCGTGCTACACGAACTGAAAAATGATTCACTTGCAATGCACTCTTTTTTTAAAACAAAAACAAAAAACAAAATTCATTTTGTGCCAGTTTTTGCAAATGTACATTAGGGAAATGTCTACAGTGCAAACGGTTAGAGTCATGCAAACAATAATAATCATGAGGTCTTAACGCTTTTCGTTTACAAAAATGGCTTGTAAACAAAACTGAAAATAAACACAGAAAAAAGGTGTTATCTTTTCACAGACATGTGCAGTCTGATGAACTATAAATGACAGAAAAATACGAAACTGAAAAAAAATAAAAAACTGAGGAGGCTACCATCATCACACCTTGCGGTGACGTGCTCCTTAAGAGTTACGTAAAGAGATTGGACAGGCTTCCGGTTTGCTGCTGGCCGCCGCCAGACGTTCCTTTGGGATCGTCAGCTTCCTTTGCCTGTATAGAGCCGCCGTTACAGCGGATGGCGGCTCGAAAAAACTCCGTTCCCAAGAGGAAACGGAGATAGAGCCGGCAGGGGTGGGTAGAACTCTCCGCAGTGTCCCAAAAGTTTTTTTTTTACTTTTGGGACGGAGCGGATGAGAAGCCCCATATCCCCTGCCGCTGCTCCGGGCTTTGGGAGACCTCTGCTTATGCAGAGCCAGGCGTCAAGAGCAAGCCTGCGAATTCAACAGAATAATTAAAGAAATGACGAGCTGGACCCTTAATACTGAACTGCAAGTATTTCACCCTTCCAAAATCTATTTAAGAGAAAAGAGGAGAGGAAAAGAGGGAAAAAGAACCTTTTAAAATGGCGTCTGCTGTGGCTGGAGAAGGGCTAAAAGGGAAAGTCCTTCCGTTTCTCCTTACTACAATGTAGCGGAATAAATATCACTGGCTACATTTGTAGATAAAACCTCGCTCCTGTGCTGTTGATTGAAAAGAAGTTTTTTTTTCTCTTTCTAAGGGAAAGTCCTTTCGTTTTCTATTCTCTCTTTTTTGCTAAATCTTGTCTGTGTGGGAAATGGCATCGGGACTTATACAGCTGGACAAATGGGGGGGGGGACTTCCCCTCTCAAGAAATTACGCCAACAAATTTCAACTCTCCAGCGTCAGAAACCCGATTTTAATATATTAGAATTTATCCTTGAAGAGATTGTAAGAAGGGATGAGATTGTGAACCAGCAATTTGAAAAATTTAAGCAGGAAATTAAAGAAATTGGTGAATTGGTGAAATCAAAGTTTGACTTTTTGAATCAAAAGATTTTAAAAGCTACTAATGGTTTATCAGGCTTTCTGATTCGGGTGGATGCAAAGACTAAATTATTAGAGTCTAAAATGAAGGAAATTGAGGAGAATTTGGATGACATGACTCAAAAAATTAAAAAGGATTTGATAAACACTCAGGATAATAGCTCGGAAGACAAATCTAAAATGGAGACTGACCAAAAGATTGGTAATGAAGAAAATGTACAACAGAGGATTGAAAGAGAAGTTTTAATGATTCAATATAATTTTACAGAATATGCAATTAGACTGAGAGGTTTGCAGGAAAATAATAGAGATGATTTAAGGAAAATATCTTCTGAAATTCTGGCTGGGATCTTAAAGGTTCAACCTGATGAAGTGTATTGCAGGATTGATAGAATTTACAGAATAAACTCCTGGTTGGCAAAGCAAAGGCAATTGCCTAGAGATGTGGTGATTTATTTTACAGATAAAGAAATTAGGAATAATATTGTGCAGAACTCTTTTAATTCTACCTTGCAATTTCATGGAAGAAAGATTTGGATTTTTAAGGAGCTCCCGCCCAAGATGTTAATGGAGAGGCAGAAATTTGGCTTTCTAGTGACTGAATTAAAAAAAAGAAATATCCTATTCAGGTGGGACACCCCAGTTGGCCTAATATTGAGATATCAAGGAATAAGATATCAATTGCATACTGTTGAAAAAGCGGAAGATTTTTATCAAAAAATTTTAAAAATGAATTTAACACCTTTAGGCATAATACAGGATAAGCAAAAGGAGTTGGAAACAAAAGGAAAACATCAAATTACAGAGGTTGTGATGGATAAATTGTCTTTGGACTCCCTGGATACCCCAGCTGGACTGTCTATAAATAAGAGAGCAGTGTCATCCGATTCCAATGTGATGAACCATCAAGTCACAGACAAGTGCGCAAATCAATCAGTTGATATACAAGTGACGGAGAAGAAAGATGAGATGATAAAACTAACCCAACAAGAACATTACATAAAGCAGAATGAAAATCAACTAGCAGACAAACAATTGGTAGGCAAGAAACGAGGATGGAAATTCAACCCGGAAAAGAAAAAGAAAAGAAATAGATCGCATAGAAACAGCAATTTCTAAACTATGCAACAGTGATGCCAGGGACTTTAAAAAATGAATGAATATTTGAAAAGATAGTGGAGGCGAACAATTGTTTGATACTATCCTGAGGATTGTGGCAGATCTCTGCAAGGCCATGATTTTGGGATGTGAAGAGCCTCACTTTGTTGGATTTGAATCATCTAATTTTTTTTTTTTTTTTTTTTTTTGGTAAATATATTATAACTATTTTGAGTTATAAGGCAGAAGAGTTTCGCCGGGGCATGCAGAAGATCTGGATGTTACTCAGTAGGATGATGGGAATTAATAATCCTGATGAATACCACAACTATACCATATGGATATAATTATAATTATAATGTCACTCGGGTGGTTGTTTTTGCTTTTATACAGATGCGAGGATATTTACTACTGATGGGGGCAGAAGATGACTGGAGATTTTGAACAAACTGTTGCACTAGCATGTTATTTTACCCTATTATGGGTGATGGATTTAACAATCTAGAGGAAAGACATCAAAGAAGATACTATATGGATTATAAATTTAAAGTTATTGTTTTTTTCTTTTTTACAAAATGGAATGCATATATAGATATGTGTATATCTTAGTAATGTGGGCAGTGGATTATATCTAGAATTGTACTGCATGATTTTGTAGGAATTGAAGGGTTGAAATAGGTTAGCTTACTGATTGATTAGTCTAAGAAAAAGGATTCTTAAGTCATATATTTAGGGGAGTGGAGGACTTAATAATTCAGTGGAAAGATACTAAAGAAGATATATTTTTTCTCTTTTTTTTTTTTCTTCTTTTTATAAAATGGGATGCATATATAGATATGTGTATATTTTAGTAAAGTGGGTAGTGGATTATATCTAGAATTGTATTGTACTGTATGATTTTAAGTCATATATTTAGAGGAGTGGAGGAATTGGACAGAATTGAATAAATGTTAAATTTGGATGCAGGGAGAAGGTCGATTTAAAATGTTATATTAATATATATAAAAGACTAAAGGTTAAATTGTAATAATACTCAATAAGCTTAACATGTTAAGGGTCAGTATTTCGAGAAGGGATTAAGGGAAAGGAAAGATATTATGTATGTAACTAGTTATGAAATAGCCTATTGTTGTGAAGAAGTCATAGGGGGGGTTGGGTGGAAAGGGTGGGTTAGGGAAGAGGGGGGGAAAAAAAGGGGGAAAAACTTGTATTTGAAAACTTTTTCAATAAAAAAAAAAAGAGTTACGTAAAGAAAGGGAAATTCCATCCAAATACTGTTACGTGGAATAACTCAGATTCCAAACTACTGGAAATGTAACCACCAACAAGGGACCTACTACCATATGTGGTGGACATGTCCCAAAGCCAGGGAATATTAGACAAAAATTAAAAAAATGGTTGGAGGAAATTATTGAACAAAAAATTGATGTGAAGCCAGAGTTATTCCTTTTGGGTATAATAAAAGATAACATAAGCAAAGAAATTCAAGACATTATGCTCCATATAATCACCGCAGCCAGAATCACATTCGCCCAAAACTGGAAGCAAGAAAACACCCCTTCAAATGCAGTGATTATAAAAATGGTGCTAGAATATGCAGAAATGAACAAATTAACGATGGAATTAAGGGACAGAGAGGAAACTGTATTACAAAACGTGGAACAGGTGGTATAATTGGCTTGAAAAGAAGCCTAAAATTAATGTATCGTGAATATACAGGAAAGATAATAAATGGAAATAATGTATATTTTAGAGTGTAGTAGACATATAAATATTGTATATATTATAAAAATAAGTAACTATGAAATAAGAATGTATATGTATAAAACAATAGGCCTGTGGATAAATTGAAATTAAGAAAAAATTCCGATAGCGGAAAGCTGTAAATAGTGTAATTCTGATTTTAAAGGTTAAAAATGTTGAATATTTTTTTTTTCTTTAAAGGAATAACTCAGATTTTATTACAGGTAGTCCTTGATTTACAACAGTTCGTTTAGTAACAAACCACGCCCACAGAACCGGTAGTAACAAAATTTGGATTTCATCACTGCCCCGGAACAATGTACCAGCTGAACCCCCCTCTCCTCAGGCCTGCCTCTCCCTCATTGCAAATGAGAAAGTAACATATTGATTTGCACATAGTAATAAATACCAGTTACACCCTAGTCTTGGCTTCATTTCAATCACACCTTTTCAGAAAGGAACTTACCCAACTGGACTTCGAGAAGACTCGTCTGATTCTCTACTGGGTACAACGGCTGAGGTGGTCTGTTGGTGACTAAAGCTAGAAGGGAAAAAAAAAAAAGAGAGAGAGAGAGAGAGAGAGAGAGAGAGAAAGGAATGGGGAAAATTAAAAGAATAATCTGGTTCTGGAGACAATAAGTGTTCTGCAAAGACTTGGATCTGCATACCTGGATAGCCACACCCATTTTTTTTTTAAAAAAAACCAATCGGTAGCATTCTGCTAGCTTTGGAACTATATTGATAAAAACTCCCTTTTTATGAACCTGTAGCCCTTTAATTTGGGGGGAGAGTCAGAGTGACTGGATAGAGCTGAGCCTTTGCTAGCCGGATGCCCTTTCTGACGCCACACAGGGTTCACAGTAAATATTTTTTTCATGGACCCTGAGAGAGAAACATTTGCTGCTATGTAGGATTGAATTCTCAACCTTGCAAATAGGAAGTGAGCGCCTTCACCACTAGGCCACCCCACCGCTCCTTAGGAATTATATTGATGATGGCACCAAAAAAAGCAACAACCAGAATCATACAATGTTAATTTATGCAAATGGATCCTCAACGCTGCTAACAATGAAGTATATTAGTTCAATTGAAAAAATAAAAAATATGAGAGAGAAAGAGGGTCCCAAAGGTACGTTTCCAAAAGGCAACTGGACTTCCTGTTTTTTTTCCTTGAAAACATTTTGCTTCTCATCCAAGAAGCATCTTCAGTTCAGGACATGAAGAAGGTTCTTGGATGTGAAGCGAAACAGTTTCAAGGAAAAAACCCAAGAAACTCCAATTTTCTTTTGGAAAAAGCACCTTTGGGACAACCATGACGTGGATGATGAAAAATCTAAATAGATGAGAAGGAGAAAGAAAGAGAACAAGAAAAAGAGAGAGAAAAACAGAAAGAAAAAGAGAGGGAAAGAGAGAGAAAGAGAAAGAAAGAGAAAGAGAGAGAGAAAATGAGAGAGAATGAGAAAGACAAAGAAAGAAAAAGAAAGAGAAAGAGAAAGAAAAAGAGAGAAAGAAAGAAAAATAAAGGGAGAGAAAGAGTAAGATAAATAGAGAAAGAGAAAGAGAAAGGAAGAGAGAGAGAAACAGAAAGGGAAAGAGAGGGAAAGAGAGAGAGGAAGATAGAGACAGAAGAGAAAGAGAAAGACAGAAAGAAAAAGAGAGAGAGAAAGAGAAAGACAGAAAGAAAAAGAGAGAAAGAGAAAGAAAGAGAAAGAAAAAGAGAGAAAGAGAGAAAGAAAAAGAAAGGAAAATAAAGGGAGAGAAAGAAATAGAGAAAGAAAAAGAAAGAGAGAGAGAAAAAGAGAGAGAAAGAGAAGGAAAAAGGAAGAGAGAGAAAGAGAAAGAGAGAAAGAAAAAGGAAAAGGAAAAGGAAGAGAGAGAGAGAGAAATGTTCTCCACTGCACCTTGTAGGTACTTTCCAAGCCCCTTGCTTATACACACCTTTTTATTCAAGCTATACAGGTAGTTCTATTTTGAAGAGCGTGGCAGCCTCACACGCCTTTTCCAAGCCTAAGATGGAACAACTGACCCTGATGAAGCATTGGGTCCACCCATACAATTAAATTACTTTTGGATTAGCTAGGAATAGAAAGTTGCTGGCAGGTGAAAAAAAATATAATCAATGTTTTTCACTAATGCACTTGGAATGCCATTAGAGGGAACAGGAAGACCTGCCAATCATCGCGTTATCTCCACCGAGAATTTTCCAAAGCGGCCCGGTGAATTCGTACACAAGTCTTAAAGTCTAATTCACTTAAATAGACACCGATGATGGAAAGTGCAGAGATCAATTGCAAAGGACTCGCCGGTGTGATTTAAAAATCAGCCTTGATCAGACACAGCGTTCAGGGAGTGCAGAGAAGTAACGGAGAGCAAAAAAAACCCAAAAAAACCCCACTTCTTGTTGTGGCCGCCGGCCCCTCCAGCAGCCGAATCAGATGAGGCAGAGGAGGCGTGGGAGTCAGGATCAGCATCAAAGCTCTGATGGGGGAGAAGGAATGGAGCTGTCAGAGAGAGAGAGACAGAGGCGGAGCCTGAGCCACCTGTCAACCTTCAGATGGAGAGTCAACAGCCCCCAGGTCTGATGAGACTGATGAGGAAGAAGAGGAACAGCTGGGTCCAGTGCCTTATGTGCGGATGTCAGAGGAGGCAGAGGAGAGGAGAGCAGTGGAAATCTATGGGCCAGTCCTTGGGATGGATGAGCTAGCAAAGCCCCACTCTAGCTCTAGGGATAAAAGGCAGGGGGCGGAGATGAATAGATGTGGCAGACAACTATTCCTCTCCCCTGCCGGACAGACTTGTTAGCCTGAGATGAAAAATATTTTTTTTTTTTTTTTTGGCTGGGGCTGCTGGAGCTCCTAATAAAGGAATCATTGCTTCAACTACACAGAGTTTGCCATGTTTGGGGAGCTGGGTCAGAATGCCGTGGTCCAATGGAGAAGCAAGGAACTCCTCCGTCTTTTCAACATTATCAACATTTCGATGAGGATCGTTCCGTCTCTGAACCAGGCTAAAACGGAGTTGAGAACTTTGGATGGTTTGGAGTTGTAGTTTGTAGGCCTGTTTCTGGAAGCCAACCATTATCAAGGGAACTCATTCCCATGGTTTGAAAAATGGGGAAACCGTGAGACCAGAGACTAACTAAAGGAAGCCATTTTGATGTAATGGTTAAGGTGTTGGCCAAGAAACCAGGAGATGGTGAGTTCTAGTCCTGTCTTAGGCATGAAAGCCAGCTGGGTTACTTTGGGCCAATCACCAGGAGATGGTGAGTTCTAGTCCTATTTTACGCATGAAAGCCGGCTTGGTGACTTTGGGCCAATCACCAGGAGATGGTGAGTTCTAGTCCTGTTTTAGGCATGAAAGCAGGATGGGTGACTCTGGGCCAATCACCAGGAGAAGTGAATTCTAGTTTCACCTTATGCACGGAAAGCTGATTGGAAGACTTTGGGCCAATTACTTTCTCTCAGCCCAACCCATCTTACAGGGTTGTTGTGCAGGGGGTGGGGGGCAGGGGCGAGAGAAGAAGGGGAAGGAGTATTATGTAAATTTTCTGCCTTGAGTTGACTTATAAACAGTAATAAATGTGGGATAAAAATCTAACAAAACAAAATATACAATGAACACCAGGTACCCTTGCATCTCATTCCTAACTAGGCGCCGGAAAACGTCTACCCAGTGAGGATTGTGCTACAATTCCCTTCTCCTTTGAAAAGGACATTTGCCAAACAAATTATTTTTTTTCCCTTTTTGAGGATAAGCAGCACACCAATATTTTCGTTTTGCTTTCGTCAATTTCCTTAATAAGAAAGCAAGAAGGAAACAACGCACGCCTTTCCCCCCAACAGCAAAATTCATATGCAAGTTATCAGAATATCCAAGCGCATTTCAGAAATTCAGAAGGCGCCAATACATAATAGATGTTTGCTTTCCTGCTTGCAACAGGGAAGCTTTCTCAGTTGACTGGAGAGACAGAGAGAGAGAGGGGGGGGGGGAGAGAGGGAGAGAGGTAGAACAGCCTGACAGGTAAATACAAATATGAAAAACAAGGAAGAACACAGCCCTGAGAGTACATATTATCAAACACTGTAAATTCAGGGATTTGAGCAAAACAAAAATCTCCTCGCCACGCGTCGTCTCTTGTATTTATCCCGATCTCTTCCAGGACTTTCAATTACAATTATGATGATTTGAGAGAGAGAAAAAAAAATGGTTTTCAGGATTCAGATGGTTACCTGCCTTGAGATGGGAAGGAGATAACCCAAGGCTGAAATAATAGCTTCGAGAAACAGCTTTTCTGTTAAAAGCGGTGGGATTTCCAATACGAGGGCCAATAATGGAAAGAAGTGGATTTTTCATTCCCCCCAGAACGACGGAGAGTTTTCGATGTCCTCTGCTCTTGATGAGGCCAGGTAGGGCCTCTAATAGTTTTAACTTCTAATGGTTGGAAGGTATAATCGATAGTTGGAGGACTCCATTTCTCCAATCCTTTCTCTCAAAGAAGGTTGATGTGCACTTTCTATTAAGCAGTTCAATTTTATAGCACGCCTAAGAATCCAAATTTAAAGAGCCAGTTTGGTCTAGTGGTTAAGGCGGCAGGCTAGAAACTGGGAGACTGTGAGTTCTAGTTTCCACCTTAAGCATGAAAGCCAGATGGGTGACTTTGGGCCAACCACCAGGAGACTGGGAATTCTAGTCATGCATGAAAGCCAGCTGGGTGACTCTGGGCCAATCACCAGAAGAAGTGAATTCTAGTTTCACCTTATGCACAGAAAGCTCCATCACTGGGAGACTGGGAGTTCTAGTCCTGCCTTAGGCATGGAAACCAGCTGGGTGACTTTGGACCAATCAGCAGGAGACAGGGAGTTCTAGTTTCACCTTATGCACAGAAAGCTCCATCACTGGGAGACTGGGAGTTCTAGCCCCGCCTTAGGCATGAAAGCCAGCTGGGTGACTTTGGACCAATCAGCAGGAGACAGGGAGTTCTAGTCCTGCCTTAGGCATGAAAGCCAGCTGGGTGACTTTGGACCAATCAGCAGGAGACAGGGAGTTCTAATTCCGCCTTAGGCATGAAAATGGCTGAGTGACTTTGGACCCATCACTGGGAGACCGGGAGTTCTAGTCCCGCCTTAGGCATGAAAGCCAGCTGGGTGACTTTGGATCAATCAGCAGGAGACAGGGAGTTGTAGTCCTGCGTGAAAGCCAGCTGTGTGACTCTGGGCCAATCACCAGAAGAAGTGAATTCTAGTTTCACCTTATGCACAGAAAGCTCCATCACTGGGAGACTGGGAGTTCTAGTCCCGCCTTAGGCATGAAAGCCAGCTGGGTGACTTTTGAGCCAGTCTCTCTCTCTCTCTCTCTCTCTCTCTCTCTCTCTCTCTCTCTCTCTCTCTCTCTCTCTCTCTCTCTCTCTCTCTCTCTCTCTCTCTCTCTCTCTCTCTCTCTCTCTCTGTGTGTGTGTGTGTGTGTGTGTGAACCCACCCCACCTCAAAGGGTTGCTGTGGAGGAGAATGTGTATTGGATATGTTCACTGACTTATTTGTAAAAATAATAATCAGTGCTGTGTATCAATAAACAATAAATAAGTAAAAATTAAATCACTGTGGGCCACCTGCAACCATGTTATAATTCTCTGTCATTGCACCTGCCTTACACCCTTTTCTTCTCCAGGTTTTAGATAGCCCTGACTTTATTGGCTTTTAGAAAGACCCTGGAAAATCTGGCTTTTCCCTCGGGCACTAGCCAAGATGTTATGCGAACCGTCAATATCTATTCATTATGTTGTATGAAATATTGTTCCCAACGCTCCGTGCACTTATTTGTCGCTTTTCTTTTAAAAAATAGTGCAAGTATGTTTGGGTGTTTTTGACTTGTTAACCAACCAACTACTTGGGTGGCCGTGTAGATAGAATAAATGAAATAAATAATCGAGGCAGCCTGCAACCAAGCTGTAATTCTCTTGCGGAGTTCGGAATCAGTGCTACTCGTGGAACCCATAACAGCTTCTCGAGAAGAGAAGTGGTGGCACAGTGGTTAGAAAGTAGTATTGCAGACTAACTCTACCGACTGGCGAACAGTTTGATCCTGACCGGCTCAAGGTGGACTCAGCCTTCCATCCTTCCGAGGTCATTAAAATGAGGACCCAGATTGTTGGGGGTAATATGCTGACTCTATAGACCGCTTAGAGAGGCTGTAAAGCACTGTGAAGCAGTATATAAGTCTAAGTGTTAGTGCTAAGTGGGAAGGAAAGAAAGAGGGAGGGAGAGAGGGAGGGAGGGAGAGAGGAAGGAAGGAAGGAAGGAAGGAAGGAAGGAAGGAAGGAAGGACAAACCATGATGGCACAGTGGTTAGAATGCAGTATTGCAGGCTAATTCTGCCCATTGCCAGGAGTTCGATCCTGACCGGCTCAAGGTTGACTCAGCCTTCCATCCTTCCGAGGTGGGTAAAATGAGGACCCAGATTGTTGGGGGGCAATAGGCTGACTCTGTAAACCACTTAGAGAGGGCTGTAAAACACTGTGAAGTGGTATATATGTCTAAATGCTATTGCTATTAGTATTCTCCTTCCCAATTCTCCAATTCTGATTCAAGTATGGCAGAATGCCTAGGACTTGGAATCAGGCAGTGAAAGAGTTATCTTCCAAAATTCTCATTTTAATCACAATTTTACAAGTGGCCAATGGGGGAGGGGGACAAAACAGAACTGCAATGGGGGGGGGAATGAGGAAAAATATTTTTGTTGATGAAAATAGCACACAAAAGTACATTAAGGGGAAATTGTTTGCAGAAACTAGGTCCGCTAGACACATTTGCTAAATACATACATATATATATATATATTTGGAGGAGTATCACAATACATAAAAGTTTTAGGAAAAACTCAAGCGTGTGCAGAAACGAGATTTTTTTAAAAATGAACTTACAAATAGAAAAAGGGGAAAGCCAAGAGCATCCGAATCGGAAAGGTTTAGAAAACAGAAGGAACTGAAACAGGCAAATGTGCCAAAACAGGAAATGAAGAGGAACCGAAATTAAGAGATTCATTCAGTTGAAAATCACCTCCAGCACCCTCTACCCGTTTTATTTTTGCAGCTCAGGGAAAGAAAATGAAATTGCATTTCTATTACTGTTTCCATAATGATAATCCGTGAGAATGTAACCTTTAATAATACATAGATTTTAACGATAAATCTATTGTTATTGCTCATCAATGGGCACTTTGCTATTGAAAGCTGAGTGTCGTTGAAAGAATATGGAATGAAGTTTTGTTTGTTTGTTTGTTTGTTTATATATTAGTTTTACAAAGAACTTAAGATGGCAAACATATGCAACATACCTTGGTCCTATTTTCCCCACAACAACAAACCTGTGAGCTGAATTGGGCTGAGAAAGAGGGACTGGCTCAAGATCAACCATTTGGTTTTCGTGCCTAAAGCAGACTAGAACTCCCAGTCTCCTAGTGATGGGTCCAAAGTCACCTAGCAAGCTTTCCTGCCTAAGGCGGGACTAGAACTCCCAGGCTCCCAGGGATGGGTCCAAAGTCACTTAGCAAGCTTTCATGCCTAAGGCGGGACTAGAACTCCCAGGCTCCCAGTGATGGGTCCAAAGTCACTCAGCCACTTTCATGCCTAAGGCGGGACTAGAACTCCCAGTGATGGGTCAAAGTCACCCAGCCACTTTCACGCCTAAGCCGGGACTAGAACTCCCAGTCTCCCACTGATAGGTCAAAAGTCACCCAGCCACTTTCACGCCTAAGGCAGGACTAGAACTCCCAGTCTCCCAGTGATGGGTCAAAGTCACTCAGCTACTTTCATGCCTAAAGCGGGACTAGAACTCCCAGTGATGGGTCAAAGTCACCCAGCCAGCATTCACGCCTGAGGCAGGACTAGAGGTCCCAGTCTCCCAGTGATGGGTCCAAAGTCACCCAGCCTCTTTCATGCCTAAAGTGGAACTAGAAATCCCAGTCTCCTAGTGATGGATCCAAAGTCACCCAGCCAGCTTTCATGCCTAAGGCAGGACTAGAACTTACCATTGTCTCTCAGTTTCTAGCTGGTGCCTTAACCACTAGACCAAACTACCTCCCTCACTAGATTGGATAAATTATCCAAGAGCCTTGGTAGTACAGGGGTTTAAGGCACCCTGTTATTAAGCTGGTTATTAAGACCAGCTGCCTGCAATTACTGCAGGGTTCGAATCTCGCCAAGGCTCAAGGTTGACTCAGCCTTCCATCCTTTCTAAGGTAGGTGAAATGAGGACCCAGTTGTGGGGGCAATAAGCTGACTTTGTATAAATATACAAAAGCATGAAGGCTATTGCTGAGCACATTGTAAGCCGCCCTGAGTCTTCGGAGAAGGGCGGCATATAAATCAAAATAAAAAATAAATAAATAAATTATGAGGACAGAGCACAGATCTTGGGGATAAAGAGGAGGGGGGAAAAAAACAGGAGGAAAATATTCTACTTGGTTCCATCATGGTCCAAAGAAATTAACAGATTAACAGAGTTGGAAGGGACCTTATAGGTCATCTAGTCCAACCCCCCCACTCAAGCAGGAGACCCTACACCATTTCTGACTCCTTCCTTTAGGCAACAATTCCTATAACATGGGCCAACAGAAAGATTCTATTCTCCTTGTTCAAGAATTCACAAATTTTGGGGCTTGCAGAGCTTTGAACAGCATCCTTTGAGTTCCGGTCGGGACACACCAAAACTCTTCCCAGACGTGGGAAGATTCATTGGAGATTCTCAGTCCACCCAGGTCATGGTTGTCCCAAAGGTGCTTTTTCAAAAGGCAGCTGGGACTTGCTTTGTTTTTCCTTGAAGACGTTTTGCTTCTCATTCTAAAAAGCTTCTTCAGAAACTTTTGGGATATTCCCAGAGATTATTTCACGGCCGTAGCAAAATATATGCTCACCATTCAGTTGGAAAGGATAGTTTGGCAAGGGAAAACTTCTCAAGCACTTCACACATCGGTGGTTGTTGTTTTTTTTTATCCTTCGCCCCAGAGGTTTAAGTTGTCTTCTACTTGGAGATTCATCCAAAGAAGTAATTCCGTGGCCAATCACCCCAATCCCACGTTGGCGCCGGTTCACTCAACACTCAAACCCAAGTTTGCCATTTAGCATGAGTGATAGCTGTGATGGATCCCGATTGTCGGCCTCGCGGGAGAATTTCTGGAGTTGCACTTTTTCCAGCTTGCTAACGCGAAGAATTTTGCATTCTGGAGGACCTTAGCTCAGCAGGAAGGTCACTCTGGGAAAACACGTTGTTGTTGTTGTCGGTTTTTTTTGTTGTTGTTGTTTTTTTGAAAGACAGCTTGCTTGCCACAACTCGCTTGCCCTGAACAAATTTACCCTCTGAAATGTGCTGGATGAGCACACACTCAAGTGAACAGCTTGACAAGTGGGCCCCAAAGATCCATTCAAGCAGGGATGTCCAACTTTGACAACTTTTAAGACCTGTGGACTTCAACTCCCAGAGTTCCTCAGCCAGACATGCTGGGGAATTCTGGGAGTTGAAGTCCATAGGTCTTAAAGTTGCCAAGGTTTGATACCTCTGCATTAAAATATCCAGTAGGAACTGTGCATGCCCTGTACTTACAACCAGCGGTGGGATTCAAGTAATTTAACAACCGGTTCTCTGCCCTAATGATTTCTTCCAACAACCAGTTCACCAAACTGCTCAGAAAGTTAACAACCGGTTCTCTTGAAGTGGTGCAATCTGGCTGAATCCCACCACTGCTTACAACCCATAGCAATAGGCAAGAATATACACATGGAAGGTACCACATATACAGGTACCGTATATGTGGTCCCTTGCTCAATAGTAGTAACTGTGAGAGGGATCTTGGAGTCCTAGTGGACAACCATTTAGGTAAGAGCCAGCCGTGTGCAGCAGCTGCCAAAAAAGCCAACACATTTCTAGGCTGCATAAACAGAGGGATAGAATCAAGATCACGTGAAGTGTTAGTACCACTTTATAATGCCTTGGTGAGGCCACATTTGGAATCCTGCATCCAGTTTTGGTCGCCACGATGTAAAAAAAGATGTAGAGACTCTAGAAAGAGTGCAGAGAAGATCAATGAAGAGGATTAGGGGACTGGAGTCTAAAACATATGAAGAACGGTTGCAGGAACTGGGTATGTCTAGTTTAATGAAGAGAAGGACTAGGGGAGACATGAGAGCAGTCTTCCAATATCTCAGGGGTTGCCACAAAGAAGAGGGAGTCAAGCTATTCTCCAAAGCACCTGAGGGCAGGACAAGAAGCAACGGGTGGAAACTAATCAAGGAGAGAAGCAACTTAGAACTTAGGAGAAATTTCCTGACCGTGAGAACAATTAAACAGTGGAACAACTTGCCTCCAGAAGTTGTGAATGCTCCAACACTGGAAGTTTTTAAGAAGATGTTGGATAACCATTTGTCTGAAGTGGTGTAGGGTTTTCTGCCTAAGCAGGGGGTTGGACTAGAAGACCTCCAAGATCCCTTCCAACTCTGTTATTCTATTCTATTCTATTCTATTCTATTCTATTCTATTCTATTCTATTCTATTCTATTCTATCCTATCCTATCCTATCCTATCCTATCCTAATTCCATTGTATACTCCTCTGGACCTCATTTTCAGATAGGCAGGCAGTCCTCGGCTTACAACCATCCATTTAGTGACCATTTGAAGTTACAATGGCGCTAAAAAAAAAGCAACGTATGCACTTATGACTTATGAGCATCCTCAGGGTCATGTAATCAAATGAAGGTGCTTGGCAACTGGCCTATATTTATGATAGTTCCAGGGTCACATGAGCACCTTTCCCAAGTGGCTTCCGCAAAATCAATGAAGGGAAGCCAGATTTGATACAGATACGGATTAACAGAGTTGGAAGGGACCTTGTAGGTCATCTAGTCCAACCCCCTGCCCAAGCAAACCCTACATCATTTCTGGCAGATGGCAATCCCGTCTCTTCTTGAAAACTTCCAGTGATGAAGCTCTCACAACTTCTGAAGGCAACTCCTGTTCCATGGGTTGATTGCTCTCCCTGTCAGAAAAATTCTCCTTATTTCTAGGTTGAATATCTTCTTGTTCAGTTTCCATCCATCATTCCTTATCTGGCCTTCAGGTGCTTTGGAAAATAGCTTGACCCCCTCCTCTCTGTGGCAGCCCCTGAGATATTGGAAGACTGCTATCATGTCTCCCCAGTCCTTCTTTTCATTAACCTATACTTACCCAGTTCCTGCAACCGTTCTTCATATGTTTTAGCCTCCAGTCCCCTAATCATCTTTGTTCCCCTTCTCTGCACTCTTTCTAGAGTCTCAACATCCTTTTTGTAGTGTGGTGACCAATGTTTGTTTGTTTAACAATGGCATGATTCACTTAACAAGCTGGTTAAGCATAATGAGACTTGGTTCGTTGCTCATAAGCCACAAAAATAACCTACCAAGATTAATTTTAGCTATGCTGAGTGTGTTTTATTAATGCACCTGCTTCGTCTTTAACTAAGCTAGTTAAGCAAAATGAGATTTGGCTCATTGTTCATGAACCACAAAAAATAACCTAACCAAAATTAATTTTAGCTATCCTGAGTGTGTTTCATTAATGCAGCTTCTTCATCTTTAACTAAGCTGGTTAAGTATGAGACTTGGCTCATTGCTCATAAACTGCAAAAAAATCTAACCAAGATTAATATTAGCTACATTGAGCGTGTCTTATTAATGCAGCTGCTTCATCTTTAACTAAGCCGGTTAAGCACAATGGGATTTGGTTCATTGTTCATAAGAAATTAATATCAGATATGCCAAGCGTGTCTTATTAATGCAGCTGCTTCATCTTTAACTAAGCTGGTTCAGCATCATGAGACTTGGCTCGCTGCTCATGAAAATAGCCATGTTTCTTTCTCACATTCACGGCAAGAAATGGTGTTTCTTTCAGCCGTTTATCGGCATGACTCTGATGAAGATAAAAACGCTGCCGAGAGACGAACAATGCTGAAAATACAAGCCGACTCGAAGAACTCCGTTTAAAAGCCGACAGCGAGTTAGTCAGCTTAAAGTGGCGCCATCGCGAACGAGGAAATAAATATAAGTATATCATAGCATTGTTGCATATTTGAGTGATCTGATAGCAATTTGGCATTCTGGAGATTGAGCTGCCTTCCCTGCAACCAGCACAAGCAATATCAACCTGACAAAGTGATTACGCCGGCGTCTGACATTTGATAGAGCCCAAATAAAGTCACTGTAGCACAAGTCCTATCAGAGGATAAATGTGTTCGGCTTTGAAAATAAACATCTCACACTCACTCCTTTCATATAAAATGCTTCGGCATTCAGCTGGGAGCAAGGGAGACCTCATTATCCTGTGACAAAGTTCTGTTCCATTTGAAATTATTTATTCAAGGAGCAAATCCATCATTTGCCTGCAACAACTCGAGAATGGAACGCTTGCCGGCGATGGGTTCACAGCTATGGCAAACATTGTTAACTTGGCTTTAGACTCCCGGGGGCTGTTCTTTGGTCTTGGGGTGGGGGAGCAGCTAGTGGGGGCCGGCTTTTTGAACAACGATGCAAATAAATTTCACTGCAGCAAAATAGCAATAGCACTTAGACTTATATACTGCTTCACAGTGCTTTTACAGCCCTCTCGAAGTGGTTTACAGAGTCAGCCTATGGCCCCCAATAATCTGGGTCCTCATTTTTACCCATCCCAGAAGGATGGAAGGCTGAGTCAACCTTAAGCCGGTCAGGATCAAACTCCTGGCAATAGGCAGAGTTAGCCTGCAGTACTGCATTCTAACCACTGGAAGGGAAGGGAAGGGAAGGGAAGGGAAGGGAAGGGAAGAAGGAAGGAAGGAAGGAAGGAAGGAAGGAAGGAAGGAAGGAAGGAAGGAGGGAGGGAGGGAGGGAGGGAGGGAGGGAGGGATAACAACAGCACTTAGGCTTATATACTGCTGAATCTCGGCCAACAATCTGGGTCCTCATTTTACTGACCTCAAAAGGATGGAAGGCTGAATCAACCTTGAGTCTGGTGAGATTCGAACTGCTACATTGCAGGCAGCCAGCAGGCAGCAGAAGTAGCCTGCAGTACTGCACTCTAACACTGTGCTGCCATGACTCAATGCTCCATCTTTGGAGCAGACACGACCCCTCGCTCTAGCCAAAGGTAGTTCTCAGCATAAAACCATTTGCGGTTGCAACGGTACTGAAAAAAGCAACTTACAACTGGTCCTCGGGCTTACAATCCTTGCAACTTCCACTCACATTTGTGTGGTCAAAATTCGAGCCCTTGGCAACCGGCACGGAGTTACAATGTTTGCCGTGTTGGTTCTGAAACCAACTTTCCATTTTATCCATCCCATGGAAAGAGGTTGAGCTTTTTCTTGTTGTTGTTAGTTGTGAAGTTGTGTCTGACCTATCACAACCCCATGGACAATGTTCCTCCAGTCTTCTACCATCCTCCGGAGTCCATTTAAGCTCACTCCGACTGCTTCAGTGACTCCAGCCAGGCACCTCCTTCTCTGCCGTCCCCTTCTTCTCCTTTTGCCCTCAATCATTCCCAGCATTAGGCTCTTCTCCAGTGAGTCCTTCCTTCTCATTAGGTGGTCAAAGTATTTGAGTTTCATCTCCAGGATCTGGCCTTCTAAAGAGCAGTCAGGGTAAATCTCCTCTAGGACTGACCGGTTGGATCGCCTTGTGGTCCAAGGGACTCGCAGGAGTCTTCTCCAGCACCAGAGTTCAAAGGCCTCAAATCTTTGGCGCTCAGCCTTCCTTATGATCCAACTTTCACAGCCATATATTGCAACTAGGAAAACCAGTTATTGTATTATTTTATTAGCAGTACTTCTGGATAAATCCCACCGAAGCTGTGAAGCTGATCCTACCAGCGTTACCTCTTCGCGGGTTCCAGGTGCGTTCTTCAGGTTCAGAAACACGGAGTTGAAACCCCGATAAGTGATATCACTTCTACACTGTATTTGCCTGTTATCTGCTCAGCTTAACCAACACGGCGTGAAACCCACTTTTTAAATCCCATACAAAAGTCAGATTAATCACTCCCACTGGCACTTTAACAGAAGTCTCACCAGGGTTAAGACTTCAGAGTAATTCTTTGTACCCTTCAAACCACGGGAAGGCAAAGAAAAGGGGGAGAAAACCCCACCATTTGCAGCAAAACAAGGAAATCCTTTGCTTCCCTAAACACCTGCAACTAAAAATTAAACAAGCTTCTTATGCACAGGTAAGATTAACCCTTTAGAGAACGCAATGCATAGAGGAGAACGAAAAGAGCCTTGTTTTTACAAATCCAACCGATTTTTGTATGTTCCAGTTCAGCCAGAAATAATGGGAGGATAAAACGATTCATCAAAATCATGATGGTCCATGCTGGCTGGGGAATTCTGGGAGTCGAAGTCCAGAAGTCTTCAAAGTTGCCAAGTTGGCAGGACCCTACTCAAAATGATAAATAGGTGCATGTTCCTTTGGAGTCATCCAGGTCATGGTTTTGTCCCAAAGGCAACCAGGGTTGTCCCAAAGGGCCGCAGCATGTCGGAAACCGGATCGCGCAAACAGGTGAAGCCCCATCCGCAGGATGTAGGCAAAGATGGGTTGCTGCCGGTTCGGCCCGGTTCGTGCGAACCGGTAGTTCCGACCAACGGCTGGGTTCGCCCACCTGCCTCGGTGCTAGCTAGAAATTTATCTCACTCTCTGGCTTTGTTCCTCGCCCATGAAGCCCAGCTGATTGCCGCACCTCACCTGCTCTACTCACTGCGGCTGCCTGAGAAGATTTGCTGTGTGTTTGAAACCGCGCAAAAGCGAGGAAGGCGTGTGCATACATTTCTGGTGAGCCGGTTGTTAATGTATGTGCAGCCCACCTCTGGATGCAGGTAGCATGTGGAACCATGCAGACTCCAGTCCGTGGAAAAATGTCTCTCCACTGAACCAATCCCCAGTGCCCAAAAGGTTGAGGGCCATTGCTATGGAGCACTGCAGTCCTAAACTATCTCATACACTGAGATAGTTTGTTCCCTCGTGCCATCACTCTGCTGAACAACTAATTCCCACAGCACAGTTTCACTTCTCGTCTTTTCTTATCTTCCCTACTCTCTTCTCTTATTGGTTTCTTATGATTTATCCAATTGTGGTTTGTAACTTATGATTAACGATTATAACTACGACGTATGACCTACGACCAGTGGTGAAATCCAATTTTTTTTTCCTACCGGTTCTGTGGGCGTGGCTTGGTGGGTGTGGTTTGGTTTGGTTTGGTAGGCGTGGCTTGGTGGGCATGGCAGGGGAAGGATACTGCAAAATCCCCATACCCTCCCCACTCCAGAGGAAGGATACTGCAAAATCCCCATTCCCTCCCCACTCTAGAGGAAGGATACTGCAAAATCCCCATTCCCTCCCCACTCCAGGGGAAGGATACTGCAAAATCCCCATTCCCTCCCCACTCCAGGGGAAGGATACTGCAAAATTCCCATTCCCTCCACACTCCTGGGAGAAGGATACTGCAAAATCCCCATTCCCTCCTCACTCCAGGGGAAGGATACTGCAAAATCTCCATTCCTACCCCACTCTGGGACCAGCCAGAAGTGATATTTGCCGGTTCTCCGAACTACTTAAAATTTCCGCTACCGGTTCTCCAGAACCTGTCAAAACCTGCTGGATTTCACCCCTGCCTACAACCTATTACTTGCTGCTTATATGCCCACTGCGAGTTTATGCACCAGAGACAAATTCCTTGCGTGTGTCCAATCACCCTTGGCCAATAAAGAATTCTCTTCTGTTCTCTAAAATGTCACCAAGCCAGGAGAGAGTTAAGAAAACAAGAAAGGAAAACTCAAAAGTGAAATATGCTTGTCAGATTCACCCATCTTGATGCCACATTAAGAAACGGGGATGGTGAATCTGTCAAGTCCAATTTTTCTTCTTGTGGTTATGTCACATTTGTTTTGCAGAACTTGTATATCTATTTTGTTTTTAAAGAAAAAAAAATTGCTTGGGCTAAAATGTGTACCCATGTGAGTTTACATTTCCCCCAGTATATTACCAATAGAAGGAGCACCCGTCCTCCAAGTCGAACCCCTGGATCTATTCTGGATCATTAGTTCAATCCAATTAGAGATGAAATTGATTTGAAAATAAAAAGCCTTCAGGGGCATGCGATCGGATTGACAATTTGATCTCAAACATCAATCTGGCTTTGGAAACGGTGATTTGACTCGGAGTCAATCAAATTGCCTTTGAATTGATTCTCCATCCCTAAAGCATCGGTACACAATTCTTCTCATTTTTGCACACACATACAAAAAGCAGACTCATGAAGATTAGTCTTCATAAACCTGCCTCCAAATTTAGCAGGAGAGTCGGTCCTGCTAAATAAGGAATAAGAGAGTCAGAAAGTCGGACAGACAAAGTCCACTGCAAAGAGACAGGCACACCACTTTGAGACAAATAAGTTTCCGGCCCTCAAGGGAAGACTTGAAAATGCAAAAGTTTTTCTAGAATTCATATTCGGATGCAAACACATTTATCCTCAAATTGTGACTTCGTTCTACAAGCAATCTGAAGAGCAGGAAGCAAATCATATAAAACACTATTTCCATTTCAGCTCGGGGCAAAAGTCTGCTAAGAGCACCAGAGTAGATCATCCTTTCTTCTGTTTTGTATAATTTCTCAGTGTGTCAGAGCTAGTATAATCAAAGCTCGCACACACGGTTTCTGTTCCAAATTCAAGCCAAATATGCAGTGTTGCCTTCTCCGAGATGGGCTGCCCTGCCTAGGTTTCTCTCTCCATCTTCATTGCAAAAAAAAGCATCTGGTAATCCTGACCTCCTAACCATCTTCAATCACGTCTTTCATCCTCATCGCGATAAGCATCTGATCTTATTGTTGTGTCTTGTTGGCTCTGTAACCCAACAAGAGAGACCCAGACTTCAGAGGATAATTAGAACTGCAGAAAAAACCATGGCTACCCACCTACCTTTCACTGAGGACCTGTCTACTGCACGAATCAAAAAGAGGGCTGTGAAAATATTTACAAACTCCTCGCATCCTGGACATAAACTGTTTCAACTCCAACCCTCAAAACGATGCTATAGAGCACTGCACACCAGAATAACTCCTTCCAGCACTGATGATGTTATCTAGTTTGGTAATGAAACTTCTGCAAGGAAACAACCAAACTCAGAGAGCACCAAGGAACCCATATTCCTCCATCACAGTAACAGAGTTGGGAAGGGACCTTGGAGGTCATCTAGTCCAACCCTCTGCTCCCGCAGGAGACCTGTACTAGGGATTCGAACCACCAAACTGATGACCTTTCTGATCGACAAGCTCAGTGTCTTAGCCACCGAGCCACCTAGTCAGATTACCACCACCACCTCCTCCTCTCTCTTCTAGCACTGATTATGTTATCCAGCTGGGTCATGAAATGTCTGCATTTCAAGGATCCTCATTTCAACCTTCAGCTACAAATATTCTCTTTTATTGATTTTTTTTTTTTAAATCAGGAAAAAAAAAAGATCTTCCCTTAGACATACTGGTAAGGTTATGACTTTCAACAAGATATGGCAATGACGATGATGAAGAAGATGTGATAAGACATAAAAAAAAAAGCAATTCCTAATCAAAATTGCCTGGCCCCAACTGCCTGTGCTGAGAAAGGATGATCTACAACCCTTTCCCTGACATCTTTTTGTCAGTTCTCGCTCGGTCTGAAGACAGACCGAATCTATTTGTATAAATTGCAGCTTTGCTTCTGAAAGATTGCAAAAATATATAGTGCTGAGTTTAAGTCTCGAACCATTAATATAGTTAAAATATGCCATCTGCGTTGTTGTTGTTTTTTTTCCTCCACAGTGAGTGGCTCCAAAGCTATCATCAATCAAAACTAAATTCACTAAATATACAATTTAAAACAGAATAGGAA
>JAKOOJ010000015.1:429185-559185 GCA_022577455.1 Arizona elegans
TTAATTGAACTAGACATACCCAGTTCCTGCAACCATTTTTCAAATGTTTCAGCCTCCAGTCCCCTAATCCTCTTTGTTGCTCTTCTCTGCACTCTTTCCAGAGTCTCCACATCTTTTTTTACATCGTGGGGACCATGTAAAAAAGATTTTCAATTTCCTTTAATTCTTTCCCTTTAATTGCTGGTTTCGACCATCATGCCCCCTGAGATTGGTTGTTTTTTTTTTTTTTTGCTAGATAAGAAACGATTTGTAAATATTGGGCAGAAAGAATGTTCTCAAAATAAAGAAACCAACACATCTCAACCGCACGATCCGAAAGCCACAAATCTTGACCATCTCAACAAAAAGGATTAGTGTTTCCAGGAGATTTGCCGGGATAATCCACTCCTATCTAAAGGAAGCAGATGCTATCTGGGAGTCAGAAAAGATGAAATAACATTAGTCACAGTGAACTGCATCATCATCGTCAGGCAAACGGGCTTTTGAACCTGTTGGGGACGAAAATTGAAAATTTCTAAGTCTGAACTTTGCAAAGTGAAACAGCTGACCAGCTCTGAAGGAGGACCTTGTTTCTCCTTACTAGAAATGGATGGATAGAAACAGGGGTGGACTGCTGGGGGGTTTGGGAGAACCTCTAGCTAAGATTCTGTGCAGTTTGGAGAACCCCCAAATCCCACTCCTAGCTGACCCCACCCCACCCACCCTGCCCTGCCCCTCCCAGGAGTCCCCACGCGGCCCGTTTTGGATGCAGGTAAGTGCAGGATGCGCATGGAGGCTCGGGGAGTGTGAAAAATGGGCCTCCTGGAAGTTCAGGAAGGCAGGAAACAGACCCGTTTCCGGCCTTTAGAGGGCCTCCGGAGCCTGGGGAGGCTGTTTTCGCCCTCCCAGTGGCTTGAGGAAAACCTCCGGAGTCCAAGGAGGGCACCCCCCCCCCCACGCACACACCGTGGTGCAGGAGGCCGACTAGGCCATGCCCACCATGGCCACGTCCACCCAGCAACCGGTCAGAGAACCCCTTGCTAAAATTTTTGAAGCCCACCCCTGGATAGAAACATTTTCAGGAAAAAGAGTTGGCCCCTGAAACAAAGAGCCATGGTGGCGCAGTGGCTCGAATGTAATATTGGAGGCTAACTACACCCATTGCCGGAAGTTCGATTCTAACCAGCTCAAGGTTAACTCAGCCTGTTGTGGCCTGTTGGCCACTGCCCCCTCCCAAAGCCGAATCAGAGGAGGAGGAGGAAGAGGAGGAGGAGGAGGAGGAAGAGGAGGAGGAGGATGTGCAGGAGTCCGGGTCAGCATCAAGGCAACCTGAGAGCTCCGAGGGGGAGGAGGGAATGGAGCTGTCAGAGAGAGGGGGGGGGGGGCAGAGCCTAGGCCGTCCGTCAGCCCTCAGATGGAGAGTCAACAGCCCCAGGTCTGGAGGTGGCTGATTATGAAGAGGAGGAGGAACAGCTGGGTCCAGTGCCTGACAAATGGATGTGCAGAAAGCAAAGGAGAGGAGAGCAGTGGTTTTTGTGGGTTTATATTATCATTTAGGCTGGAAAGAAACATTAAAACGGGGATATTGGTACGCTTCACTCTTGCATTTTGAGGGCTGCTCCCTCAAGGACGACACAGTGATATAAGGCTCACACACTCCCAAATCAGAAAGCAGCATTGAAAGGAATGCTTTGTTTTTCCGAGGGAAACAACAACTCCCGCTACCACTAACCAAGATAAAAGAAAGGAGATGAGAGTGAAGTGTGAAGCACAGAGTACAAGGTTGGACTCATTAAATAGATGTTTCTTTTTTCCTTAGGCCTGATTCACTGCAAGAGGAGAGAGAGGTGATTCTGATTCTCTTTTATTTACATCTGCTTCACTTTCTCTTTATTAAGTTTTTTTTTAACAACTCAAGTCCTTTCCACTCTCTTTATGGAAAACAGATGCTTCTTTCTTTCTTTCTTTCTTTCTTTCTTTCTTTCTTTCTTTCTTTCTTTCTTTCTTTCTTTCTTCCTTCCTTCCTTCCTTCCTTCCTTCTCTCTTTCTTCTCCCTCCCTCCCTCCCCTCCCTCCTCTTTCTTTCTTCCCCTTCCTTCCCTCCCTTCCCTCTCTTCCCCATTTCCCTATCCATCCTTTCCTTCTTCACTTCCCTCCCACCCAGAGGTGGGTTTCAGCAGGTTCTGACCAGTTCTGGAGAACCGGTAGCAGAAATGTTGAGTAGTTTGGAGAACCAGTAGTAAAAATTCTGACTGGCCCCGCCCCCATCTATTCTCTGCCTCCCAAGTCCCAGCTGATTGGGAGGAAATGGGGATTTTGCAGTATCCTTCCCCTGGATTGGGGAGGAAATGGAGATTTTACAGTATTCTTCCCCTGGAGTGGGGTGGGAATGGAGATTTTACAGTATCCTTCCCCTGCCATGCCCACCAAGCCATGCCATGCCCACCAAGCCACACTCACAGAACCGGTAGTAAAAAATTTTGAAACCCACCACTGCTCCCACCCACCCTTCCTTCCTTTTTCACTCCCTCCCCTTCCTTCTTCCTCTTTCTTTCTTCCCCTTCCTCCCTCCCTTCCCTCCCTCCTTCTCTTTCCCTTCCTCATTCCCCTATCCTTCCTTTCCTTCTTCCCTTCCCTCCCTCCCTCCCTCCCTCCCTCCTTCCTTCCTTCCTTCCCTCTTTCCTTCCTCCTCCCTTTCCTCTCTTTCCCTTCCTCATTCCCCTATCCTTCCTTTCCTTCTTCCCTTCCCTCCCCCCTCCCTCCTTCCTTCCTTCCCTCTTTCCTTCCTCCTCCCTTCCCTCTCTTTCTCTTCCTCATTCCCCTATCCTTCCTTTCCTTCTTCCCTTCCCTCCCTCCCTCCCTCCCTCCCTCCTTCCTTCCTTCCCTTTCCTTCCTCCTCCCTTTCCTCTCTTTCCCTTCCTCATTCCCCTATCCTTCCTTTCCTTCTTTCCTTCCCTCCCTCCCTCCCTCCCTCCTTCCTTCCTTCCCTTTCCTTCCTCCTCTTCCTCTTTCCCTTCCTCATTCCCCTATCCTTCCTTTCCTTCTTTCCTTCCCTCCCTCCCTCCTTCCTTCCCTCCCTCCCTCCTCCCTTCCCTCTCTTTCTCTTCCTCATTCCCCTATCCTTCCTTTCCTTTCTTCCTTCCTTCCTTCCTCCCTTCCCTCTTTCCCTTCCTCGTTTCCCTATCCTTCCTTTCCTTCTTTCCTTCCCTCCCTCCCTCCTTCCTTCCCTCCCTCCCTCCTCCCTTCCCTCTCTTCCTCACTTTCCTTCTTCCCTTCCCTCCCTCCCTCCCTCCCTCCTTCCTTCCCTCCCTCCCTCCCTCCTCCCTTCCCTCTCTTTCTCTTCCTCATTCCCCTATCCTTCCTTTCCTTCTTTCCTTCCTTCCTTCCTTCCTCCCTTCCCTCTTTCCCTTCCTCGCCTCTCCTCCCTCCCTCCTTTCCTATATTATTATGCCTTGTTTTATTATGCCTTGTTGGAGCCAGAGACCCTATGGCTGGAACCCCCTGCCCCTTACCCCCCCCCCCACTTCCCTCCCATTTCGACAGCCTACAAATCTTGGTGTTTACTCACTTATTTTTAAATTGTTCTCGTTCTTCTTGCCTTGTGTCCTTTTTTTTCCTAAAAGCCTTTTAACAGGACACGGATCGCTAAATTCAGCAGGGCAGCCTCTGTCCATCTATCTGTACTACATGGAGCTGTCGAAGTTAACACTCCTTAAAACATGCTTTAGGGCATTCTGGCAAATGTGCTATATATATATATATATTTTCCCCCTATCGTAGTTGCGATGACTTTTAACACTTTTTCCAATGTGATGCTTAGAAAAGAAAGAAAGGGGGGGAATAAATCAAAGGCTTTTTCCTTCTGCAGATTGGATAACATCTTTATCTTTTGTGTGTGTGTATGTCCAATACGAAGCAAAGCCTGTTTGCAAAATCTGACATATCATCTCCAAAGCAAATTGTTTATCGGAATTAGACATCGGAGAGCAAGTGGTTTATTTTTGTTTTGTCCTTAGCCAAATCCGACAGGCATTCATAGTAAAAAGAACTTAATCCTGATGTTGGTGAAAAAGCTGGTTTATAACAGGTGGGCAGAAAGTAAAATCCAATTTGCGGATCGGAAAACATAGGTTTTGTTCTTTTTAAAAGCTCTCATTTTTTAATTCATCTATTCCCTTCTGCCTGGACACGCACCTGCTTCAGTGCTGTGGTTTCAGCTTTGCCCAAATAGCAGTAGAAATAGCACTTAGACTTATAGGCCACTTCACAGTGCTTTACAATTCTCTCTAAGTGATTTACAGAGTCAGCCTCTTGCCCCCCACCCGCCCACAATCTGGGTCCTCATTTTACTGACCTCGGAAGGATGGAAGGCTGAGTCAACCTTGAGCCGGAGAGATTTGAACTCCTGGCAATGGACAGAGTTAGTCTGCAATACTGCATTCTAACCACGGGAAGGAAGGAAGGAAGGAAGGAAGGAAGGAAGGAAGGAAGGAAGGAAGGAAGGAAGGAAGGAAGGAAGGAAGGAAGGAATAGTAATAGCACTTAGACTTATATACTGCTGTACAGCCCTCTCTAAGCGGTTTACAGAGTCAGCCTCTTGCCCCTCCAACAATCTGGGTCCTCATTTTACTGACCTCAGAAGGACGGAAGGCTGAATCAACCCTGAACCAGTCAGGGACGATCTACTGGCAGTGGGCAGAGATAGCCCGCAATACTGCATTCTAACCACTGTGCCACCAGGAAGGAGAATGAGAAAGGGAAAAAGAGGGAGGGAGGGAAGGAAGGAAGGAAGGAAGGAAGGAAGGAAGGAAGGAAGGAAGGAAGGAAGGAATAGTAATAACACTATACAGTGCTTTACAGCCCTCTCTAAGCAGTTTACGGAGTCAGCCTCTTGTCCCCCAACAATCTGGGTCCTCATTTTACTGACCTCGGAAGGATGGAAGGCTGAGTCAACCTTGAGCCTGGTGAGATTCGAACTGCCAAATTGCAGGCAGCCAGCAGTCAGCAGAAGTAGCCTGCAGCACTGCACTTTTAACCACTGTGCCACCGTGGCTCATATTTGAAATATTTTATATTTGAAATATTTCACTGAACTGTGGCCAATGTCCCTGTAGAACTGGCAACCCAGAACATCATATGTTGGGGTTTCTGTGGTACCACATAAATATCATAGAGGCAGTATCAGCTTTCATAGGGGGTTTTCCTATATTTTCCTTTCTGGACACAAACACATTAAACCGAGCTAAAGATAAGTCTCCTAAATTTGAATTCGGGAACTGTGATAAGATATCAATGTGCGGGGTCCTTGGTGCTCTCTGAACTTGGTTGTTTTCTTGCAAACGTTTCATTACCCAGCTAAATAACATCATCAGTGCTAGAAGGGAGTAGGGTTTGTGGAGGGGAGGAGGAGGAGGAGGAGGAGGAGGAGGAGGAGAACAATTGTGGGGTCCTTGGTGCTCTCTGAGCTTGGTTGTTTCTTGTGGACGTTTCATTACCCAACTAAATAACATCATCAGTGCTAGAAGGGAATGGGATTTGCCCTATATTTATATACTAGTGGCTGGAACCAGAAAGCACATTTCCACCAACACTGAAGGGCAAGCTGCTTGTATATAAACAGAGAGCAAACACCACTCCTTTCTAGCACTGATGATGTTACCGAATTGGGTAATGAAATGTCGGCAAGAAAACACCCAAGCTCAGAGAGCACCAGGATGCCTCGATTCAACCCTGAGCTGCAAATATTCTCCTTTATCGATATAAATATGAGGCTAGTTTAGGCACTAAAATTTGGCCATTTGCAATTATATTACGGGAGAATGCAGCAATTTCTGTTTTAGTCTTCTGTATCTAAGATCCTTAGTATCGATCTGGCTCTAAGGTTAAGAGTTATTCAGCACCAGTCATCTTGATTTTAGGAATGGGGCTTCTATCTAAGATGACCAGAACTGATCACCAGCACCATATTTAGAAGCCATTAATTGCACAATTTAATTACGTGCAGGTTACATCAACTTCACTTAGCAGGAGAAGGCAGTTTACAAACACAAACTCACCGAATTTTGTTTTGTTTTTTTTCTGCGTATCATTCAGGGCAAGCAAACTCTTCCCCAGAAATTGCCCCCAAAAATGTAATAACTAAACATCAAATCCACAGGCAAAAAGAAGAGATGATTAATGGCTCAGCCATCTTGAGTGGGACACAGAGTGTACATTCTGCATGTTTGCGTAAAACCATCCACTTCCATGAACTTTCCAATAAATCAAGCTCATTCATAAGAGCAGCATATTAACACCAGCTCCATAAAACAAGCTTCCTCACTGAATCTAGAATTGGAATACGGTTACCATAAAGATAAGTTACTAATTTTAATGGAAACTGAAGCTGGGGAGGCAGGTATTCCTGAAGCGCAAAATGTCATTTGATAGCTTAGAGAAAGTGCAAATCAGGAAAATTATATTGTTGGATCTCTTCGATAAGCAGAGCATGGAAATATTGTTATTAAAGGAGGGGGTTTCTGGTTAACAAGAATACTATTATTAAAGAGTGCAGAGAAGAGAAACAAAGGTGATTAGGGGACTGGAGGCTAAAACATATGAAGAACAGTTGCAGGAACTGGGTATGTCTAGTTTAATGAAGAGAAGGACTAGGGGAGACATGATAGCAGTGTTCCAATATCTCAGGGGCTGCCACAAAGAAGAGGGAGCCAAGCTATTCTCCAAAGCACCAGAAGGCAGGACAAGAAGCAATGGGTGGAAACTCATCAAGGAGAGAAGCAACCTAGAACTAAGGAGAAATTTCCTGACAGTCAGAACAATTAATCAGTGGAACAACTTGCCTCCAGAAGTTGTAAATTCTCCAACTCTGGAAGTTTTAAAGAAGATGTTGGATAACCATTTGTCTGAAGTGGTGTAGGGTTTCCTGCCTGAGCAGGGGGTTGGACTAGAAGACCTCCAAGGTCCCTTCCAACTCTGTTATTCTATTCTATTCTATTCTATTCTATTCTATTCTATTCTATTCTATTCTATTCTATTCTATTCTATTCTATTCTATTCTATCCTATCCTATCCTATCCTATCCTATCCTATCCTATCCTATCTTCAGTGGTCCCAGATTTGCATCCTTATCTCTTGCTTGGCTTCCTAACTGGACTGGTGTTAATCACACAAATCCCACATAAAGGCAACCTGTTCCGCATCCAATCTTAACTGCATCTGTTAAGTTCTTTCCATACTTAAAATGGTCTGATTGTATAAGGAAGCTATGGGATGAAAAGTAGGGTACGGTCACAATCAGGGGTGTCTGCAGATGTGAGGAAGTAATCTGGAGTTGCAGAGGGAGGGGCTTTTTCATAGAGGGCAAAGTGACAGTGGAAGGTCTCTTGTTCAGGAAGAGGGTAAGGTCGGATCCTCCCCTGCAGTTCACAAGTGTTGATCTATAGTTATGAAGATAATTGCTTTAGGCTGGCAAGATTCTGTCTGTAGGCGAGCAGCAATAATAATAATAAAAACAAACAAACTACTCAGAAGTAACTCCACATGTCGTTCTGGGTTCTTTGAGCCTGACAGCAGGGTCTAGTCAAAAAGTCAAGTCTACAACAGTGTGAGCGAAGTGTGCATAAATGGCCAAAGTATTGGAATGTCCAGAAAAAGACATTCTTGGGATGCTGAATAAGCAAAGCTGATCGTAAGCATAAGGATGAACAAAGCCATGCCTGACAGACGAGAGGCCAAGGCTGAACGGGAATGCAGAAATTCAGAATGCAGAAACACTGACTCACATTGATGATGTTATCTAGTAGGGTCATGAAACATCTGCAAGAAACTACCAAGTTCAGAGAGCACCAGGATCCCACAGTCGTCGTCCTCCTCCTCCTCCTCCTCCTCCTCCTCCTCCTCCTCCTCCTCCTCCTCCTTTCCACACACGCAGTGGTGGGATTCAAGTAATTTAACAATCGGTTCTCTGCCCTAATGATTTCTTCCAACAACCAGTTTGCCAAACTGCTCAGAAAGTTAACAACCGGTTCTCCCAAAGTGGTGCGAACCGGCTGAATCCCTCCACTGCACATACCCCACTTTCTTCTAGCACCGATGATGTTACCTAATTCGATCATGAAACATCTGCAAGAAAACCACCAAGCTCAGAGAGCGTCAAGGAGTCCATAGGTCAACCCTGACAGTGGTGGGTTGCCCCTGGTTCAGACTGGTTCGCAAGAACCGGTAGTAAAACCGGCGGGAGGCTCTGCCCACTGACCCGGACGTCATCATAGGTGATCTGGGCATGCTCAGAAGAGAGCGGGCGCAGGTGCAATGTGAACCGGTAGTAAAAGTAAGTAGAACCCACTCCTGAACTGTGAGCTACAAATATTCTCTCCTATTGGTAAGTCCTCCGACTCATCCAACAGAAGTAAATCAGCAACCCAAGACTAGAAACTGGGATTAACACTAGGATTACTTACCAGCTTCATTGTGACTTGTTTAATTTTTATTTAACATGTTATGTGACCCCACTGGCTTGTCCAATAAATCACAGCTAAGCATGGCTTAACCCATATATGAAACCAGACCCTATCTGTTATTGGTTTCTGCTTTACAATTTGAGGGAAGCTTTTCCTGTCCGAATGAAATCTCCACGCAGAGAAAAAGGAAACATCAAAATGACCAAGAAATAAGTAAAACTCAGCTAGAAATATTATCCCACAGAGTTGGCTAACTACCTTAAATGACAGAGAATCCAAGAGGGATGTTAAAAAGCAGCTAAATCCATTTATTTCCCGGATGAGGTAAACGCACCATGTCTTCTTTATTAGAAGCCGATATATATGTTATATTAGCACATCATAAATTGATTTAATCTGTGACTCTAATGTATCCCAAATCCATTAATGGAGATAGTGTGGGAGAAACACGTGCTGGAATGAATTCTTCCAAAACAGACTAAATGAGACAAAAAAAATCACCAAGCTCGACAGATTTTGTAACTAAGGTCGCTATTTAATTTCTTGGAACAGAGATAATACATTATATTCATTATTTTTAGATATTATAAACACCAGCTGTTCTGGTGGGAATAAGCATGTGTACACATATATGCTCAGGAGGGGGAAAAAAAGAGATATCGTGTTTAGACAACTGTTTTGAAACATCGCTGATAATTCTTAATCATATCTTCAGGGTTGGGAGGAGAAAAATGTATTTACAAGCCTTGCTTTATTGAACATGATTGGATTTAATCCTGGGTGAACGTTATTGATTGTTTTCACTCTAATTTGGTCTTGAAAAGACATGACATAATCAGAACTAATTGGCTTCACTTTAACATTATCCTCTTCCTGCCTTAACCAGGGGTGGGATTCAACCAGTTCGGACCAGTTTAGGCGAACCGGATGTTAATTGTAATCTGGTTAGTCGAACCGGTTGTTCCAAGGACTGGCTGACTCTGCCCACCCCACCTGTCCCAGGAGTCTCCATGCAACCTGTTTTGGATGCCAGGTAAGTACAGGATGCTCACGGAGGCTCTGGAAGGGTGAAAAAACGGGCCTACCAGAAGTACCGGAAGTACCAGAAGTCCAGAAACGGGCCCATTTCTGGCCTCCAGAGGTCCTCCGGTGCCCAGGGGAGGCCATTTTCGCTCTCCTGGAGGCTCGAGGAAAGCCTCCAGAGGCTGGGGAAGGTGAAAATGCCCTCCCGCCATGGTGGGGGAGGCCAAGTAGGCCACACCAGTGGAGGGTTGCTTTCTGTTGACTTTTTATCTAAGCACCAATTTAATGCTGAGCAGTAGTTGACTAGATTCTTGTAATATAGACACGGGCTATAAATCAGATTAATGGAAGTTTAATGTGTGATCCTGGTTCTTTCATGCCTGACATTAACCCACGTACGTGTGAGTTATACCACCCTGTGGAAAGTTGATTTTTTACTGTGAAGGCACAATAACATTTCAGAGTTCTAACCTTCAAATTATAGCAGTACTCACAACTTTCCAAACTCTTTATGATATTCAAAACATGTACATGAGCAACAAATATGTAGCAGGCCATTCTAAACCACCCTACAGGCATCAGAGGGATGAGTTTGAGAGTATTACTGCTTGACAGACCTGATTTATGAAGGCTGTTTTGCTAATGGGAATAAAGGCATTATCTCAACTAAGGAGGATAAAGCTCATAACGCAGTGCTGTGCAGTTTCTACTTTTAAGAATATTTCGCTATCAACTTACCTTGTAAGTTCCTTAAAAACGCATCAACAAGCTAAAATATTTTGGTGGGTTTTTTTTTAAAAAAAAATGATCTTATTTTCCAATTATACATATCTAGTTATTCCTTTGCCGTGTGGGCAGCGAATTACTTTCACACTTTAAATAGATGCTGCTATCTTCTCAAGTTCAAAGTAACACTGTTTGTTTTTTTAAAAAAAAATGTTTTTTCAGGGCACCTTTGCAAATTTCTTTCTAAAAAAGCACTATCTAAACATAGACTGCACAAAATTTACAACCGCAGAAATCTGGATGATCAAAAGGTCCATTGCAACGCAAAAGAGTCTTAACAACATTCATAAGGCCAAAGAAAAAGAGTAAACACATCTGACACTGAAAACAATGAAACAATAGTAATGGGAACCCATGCTCTGTAGATACTCCACAGCCAGAAGACAGCTTGAGCAGAGTTTCTCCAAAAATGACTTCAGGGTATGGATAGAAAGAGGCCTTTGAACTCTGGTGCTGGAGAAGACTCCTGCAAGTCCCTTGGACCACAAGGAGATCCAACAGGTCAGTCCTAGAGGAGATCAACCCTGACTGCTCTTTAGCAGGCCAGATCCCGAAGATGAAACTCAAATACTTTGGCCACCTAATGAGAAGGAAGGACTCACTGGAGAAGAGCCTAATGCTGGGAACGATTGAGGGCAAAAGAAGAACGGGACGGCAGAGAATGACGTGGCTGGATGGAGTCACTGAAGCAGTCAGTGTGAGCTTAAATGGACTCCAGAGGATGATAGAGGACAGGAAGGCCTGGAGGAACGTTGCCCATGGGGTTGCGATGGGTCAGACACAACTTCGCAGCTAACAACAACAGAAAGAGGCATTCTTTCAGATAGACCTGTGCTTCTCAACCTTGGCAACTTGAAGGTATGTGGACATCAACTGAACTTCAACTCCCATGATCCTCATGTTGGCTGGGGAATTCTTGGAGTTGAAGTCCACACATCTTCAAAGCTGAGAAACATTGAGATAGAAATCTAGGATTGGAAGAAATCATCTCCTGCATGGGGCAGGATCTACTGGTTCATCTCTGACAGAAGACCATCCAACCTTTGAAGACTTCTAGGAAAGGAGAAGCCATCTCATACAATGGCATCCACTTCTACTAGCTAATAACTCAGCCAGGAAGTTCCTCCTGAGATCTAGAAGACTGAATCTCTTCTTTACCATTTTAAACCATTGGTTCTGGCCCCATCAAGAACCATCCAGTATCAACAGTAGAGACCTTCAGGTTTCTAGGTTTTACTATATCTCACGACCTAAAATGGACACCCAACATCAAAAACGTCATCAAAAAAGCACAACAAAGAATGTTCTTTCTGTGCCAACTCAGAAAGTTCAAACTGCCCAAAGAGCTGCTGATACAGTTCTACAGAGGTATTATTGAGTCTTCAGAGAATGGTGGCATATAAATTGAATTAATTAAATTAAGTATATAAAGAGAAGTCAATGAATCCTGCTGAATCAGTTATCTGTGTGTGCTTCTGGATTTGATTTTTGCAAGAAACTCTGATAAAAACCCAATGTCAGGCCTGGAAGCCATCTTCTGCATTGGGCATTCAGACCTGCCACATTTACTACTGTGGGAAACGGGGAGGGGAGATTGTATGGAGCATGGGTGATACGTAGTCATAATAACATTCCTTTCTCAGAGAGTCAAGGACATCTTACCCTGCACCTGGACGGCTGGAGCTGGGAGGCATCTCGAGTTGGGATGGTGCATTGATTGGACCATGTGATGGACTTGTGGGTGTTGGGCAGGGACTTGGACTTTCCTTTGGGTGGAGAAAACCTGGAAGCTTTCAGATTCAGGTTTTTCCAGATGTGCCAATCTCTAATAAAATGAAACTTTGAGGAACCTCAATCCTTGGAGTTTTCTTTCATTGGGGGTGTTACTTGGAACCCTGATACTAAAAGGGTGCCACTGAATCTTTGCCCCCAAATTGTGGTGATGATGAGGTTTCCTGGTAGTTGTAAAAATGGGGCTGATGTGCAGATCATGTCTGCCCAACCTTAATTTTGAAGCTAGAATGGCAGTCCTTCCAGAAGACACAAATGAGTCAATCACGCGTCATTTTTGGCCAGTTATTGGCATGAAACAGTTAACATTCAGAATAACTTTTCAATCTGCTACCCTTCCAATCCATTAGAACCGCTGAAGATTAAGGAAATAGACAGCTAACTAGATAAAGCAGGGTGTGTAATGTGATAGATTCAACCCTATGTGGCCTCTATGGACATAATTTGATCTCCCTGATTAACACTGATAGATCCTTTCCACAGATTTCACTAGCTTACGCATATGTGCCTAAATTAATGGGCATCATTTTTCAAGATTGCTCAAACAGTTCGCTGTTTAAACTCCGAGTGTTGCAGCTGTAATAACGGGTAATATCATCGCTCCCTTAAGTCTACCTCTGCTGCTCACAGTCTATTGCTATTGCGCGCAGACAGAATTGCTCGATCATATTTCAAGAATATGATTGCAGCTTCAGAAGCTGCGCTAATATACAGCTAATCGTTTAAAAGGGGGTAACTTGATCAGTGTGTGACAGCAAATATGAAATCTGTAGCTCATTGCCACTTAGACTTACTGATTCACTTTCTTGGTTTGTCATCAGTTTCCTACGGGGTGCCCTCTGAGCTCGAGTCTTTGCTTGCAAGCATTTCATTACCCAACTAGTTAACATCATCAGTGCTAGTGAGTGTGACGTGTTCTCCCTTATCTATATACGGCAGTTTGCCCTGTCAGTGTCGGTTTTCTCCTTGATAGTTCCTTGATTGGGATATTGTTTTCTTCTTAACTGTTTGTCTAGTGTTAATCCTCGCTTATCTAGTTGCTGAGTCTTTTTTTTTTCCCCTTCTTAGTTTATTTTGTAAATTGTCTCTGGCTGGTCCAAGAGTAGTGGATAATTTCAATTTCAAATGATTCTTCGCTGTCAGTTAATAGTCTTTCCTGAATGGTGTCTAAATGTGGTTTCTCTCTATATTGACTATTGATGGCTCGTTTGTTGGAATGCCAAGTTTCTAGGAATTCCCTGGATTCATCTTAGTCTAGGATGAGCTCAGTTTCTCAGTTAAAACTATGCTGGAGCCTGTCCAAGGATGGTGAGATTACGGAGTTTTCATTGTTTCTTCTGACTGCAAAGTACTGTGCTATGTGGACAAAGAAAGCATTGAAATGTTCAAGTTTCATCATTTATCTCACAAAACCACAAGGCAATTGGCGGAGAGGAGGGGGAGGGGAACATGCCAGCCCTCCTGCCACCTAGGAACTTTAATCACACACACACACACACACACACACATATTAAGTGTTTTTCTATCGAGACATCTGGTCTACCCCAGCATGTGGGAGGGAGCATACTACATCCCTTTCGCCTTTCAGCTCCAATCCAGGAGCCCTCAAGCAGTCGCATTCATGACAAACCATTTTTATACCAAATTTATATTTCACTGATAAAGAAATAAAGGTATAGATCTATTTCAAGGTATTTAGGTCTCATCAGCTAGCCATACCCTTACTTGGATTCGAACTTGGGCTGCCTGCATATTAGGCAGTTGTATTAACCTCTGAGCCACAAGTGTATAGTTTATATAGTTCATCAGCTTGAGCCAGGGGAGAGATTAAGTGTTTTTCTATCGAGACACCTGGTCTACCCCAGCATGTAGGAGGGAGCATACTGCATCCCTTTCGCCTTTCAGTCTTCCTTTATTTCTTTATCAGCGAAATATAAATTTTATATATATGTATGTATGTATGTATTTCTCTTTAGCCAAGTTCTTCCTACGTAAACCAAGATTTTTATGCAGCCCTAGTTCAGTGAAATCACAATCCAGTAGTTTTTAGGCTTTTTTTTCTGGCAGCCAGCAAACACTCTGCTGCCCATTGGGAGACTAAGGAGACTAAGATAGATCTATTTCGGACTTATAAATCCTCATTAGTTAGCCACACCCTCATCCCATGTATCCTCCCTGTAAAGGTACAATATTTGTTTTTCTTTCTTTTTTGTAGGTTTTATGTGTATTTCTCTTTAGCCTGGTTCTATCTACGTAAACCAAGATTTTTATGCAGCCCTAGTTCAGTGAAATCACAATCCACTAGTTTCTATGCTTTTTTTCTTAAGGCAGCAAACACTCTGCTGCCCATTGGGAGACTAAGGAGACTAAGATAGATCTATTTCGGACTTATAAGTCCTCATCAGTTAGCCACACCCTCATCACACACACACACACACACACACACACACCACCTCCCATTCTCTAGTAGAAGTCTCAATTGACTTTAATAAGAAACTAATTGCCGAGAGATTAGTGCCTGCTTTATGCAACAAGCTACAAAGCAGATGAGGACAAGACGATAACAAGATGTAATCAAGAGATATTAAAGACAACAAAATAGCAAAGAGGAACTGGGAGAGGAGAAGAGACAGCGCTGTTTTAAGCAAAAAAATAAAATCAAATGAATTCCCTCCCAGAATTCTATACCCGTGACATTGCTACAAGGAAATGCAGCCGCTCCCCGTAATTAAGGGATTGCTTTGCATTCTTGGAACAGCCTTCAAAAGCAGGAGAGCAGGATAAAAAATGTCAAAGAATTTGCCGCAGTCGGAGAAATGTCTATTACGAAAAGAGCATAATTATGTACTTAAAAGCAGTACTTTTCAGCCTTGGCAACTTGAAGATAGATGGACTTCAAGTCCCAGAATCCCCCAGCCAACCTGCTGGGACTTGAAGTTCACGCATGTTAAATTTGACAAGGTTGAAAAATGCTATAGTCTCCATCTTCTCCTCCTCCTCCTCTTTCCTTCATCCCTCTTCTTTCCTACCCCTCTTCTCCTCCTTCTTTTCCTTATCCATCTTTCTTCTATTTCTCCTCCCCTCTCCTCTTCCTCCTCTTCCTCCCCTTCCCTCTCCTTCTTCTCCTTCATTCAACTTCCCTTTCCTAATCTTCCTCCTCCTCCTCTTCTTCCATCTCTCTTCTTCTCTACCCCTTTTCTCCCCTTCTTCTTTTCCTTATCCATCCCTCTTCTACTTCTCCAGCCCTCTCCTCCTCCTCCTCCTCTTCCTCCCTTCCCTCTCCTTCTTCTCCTTCATCCAACTTCCCTTTCCTAATCTTCCTCCTCCTCCTCCTCTTCTTCCATCTCTCTTCTTCTCTACCCCTTTTCTCCCCTTCTTCTTTTCCTTATCCATCCCTCTTCTACTTCTCCAGCCCCCCCCCCTCCTCCTCCTCCTCCTCCATCATTCCTCTTCTACTTCTCCAGTCTCATCCTCCTCCCCCTCTCTTGTCATCTTGGACAACCGGCAAAGTTCAATGGGTTCGAGCAGTTGCCAAAGACACCTCATAAAGTTGATTGGCCATCACACAACTTCAACAAATCATCATGAACTCATCTGCAGATCTAGGCCTCAAATCCAGTCAACCTTGGGAAAGTACTCTCAAATCCTGATCAAAACATCGAACGGAAAGTTATTTGAGACACGGGCCACTTAATAAATTCCCCGAAGTGTAGCCAGGATCCCTTTCACCCCGTGTTATATTATGATTAGTAGTAACAATCAAACCAATGATGAAGCTGGCTGTATTTTTCCTTCTCACCAAAGGCAGATTTCGATCTCAGCTTAGTGATTCCTGCAACCACGAGTGGGGTTTTTTTCCTTGTAGCAAAAGCAAAAAAAAATCTGGACTATAAATCAGAAGGAGGAGGGAAAAAAACGATCCTTAGCAGCTCACCCATAGTTACTGTTTGCTTGAGTTTTTTAGGATTTTTTTTTCGTCATGCTAACTTGCTCCCAAAGAGTATTTACCTTCTTGCTTGTCACTGATAGGAATTTGCCTCTGGTCCCGGAGATTTTATTTTAGATCAGCAACAATGAACATTCAATTTCCCCATTGCTCTCTTCTGAGCACTAAAGTACAATAACCCAGATTAAGACATACTGCAGCTGTCAAAAGCAGAAGCTCTGAATGATGTTAGGTGCTGAGGACCAGGATTTGGATACAGCAAAATTATCTTTTGTTGGGTGCTTTATCTTTGCCTCTCCATCTGAGCAACTCAGTGCAAATATCACAGCCGTGAATCCTTGTGAAATAAATATGGCAATACGGAAATATGATGGATCGACAGCCTGCCCAGACTCAGTCCTTAAATATATCCATTCAAATGATACATATTCAATTCATCAAGTCTGTATTCCATTATCTGCTTAATTGATTATGTGCCATCCTTCGCAACCGCATGGATATTCGGTCTCAAATCCGATTTTTTTCCCCCACCAAGTCTTCCAGCAGCATACATATATATATTGGAGGTTTTACGTGGTTTTATGCAGGAGAAAACCCGAATAACCAAAGACCTACATACAAACACCCGCGAAAACCTCAGAAAACAAACAAATATATATATATATATATACATACTGAATTTAATATGCCACTTGGTTTATAACTTAATGGTATATATGTATATGTCTCTGTGGGTGTGCATTGTGGGTGTGCATGTATAATTGATGCATTATCTTTTAATGAGGTTGTGTATTTGTCTGGGTGGAATATTGGGTACATTTATTCCAGTGGTGAAATTCAATTTTTTTTGCTACCGGTTCTGTGGGCGTGGCTTGGTGGGCATGGCAGGGGAAGGATACTGCAAAATCTCCATTCCCACCTCACTCCTGGGGGAAGGATTTTGCCAAATCCCCATTCCCTTCCCACTCCTGGGGGAAGAATATTGCAAAATCCCCATTCCCTCCCCACTCCTGGAGGAAGGATACTGCAAAATCCCCATTCCCTCCCCACTCCTGGAGGAAGGATACTGCAAAATCCCCATTCCTACCCCACTCTGGGGGGTGATATCGTCACCACTACCGGCTCAGTGGAACCGGGCCGAACCGGGAGGAACCCACCACTGCCCTGCAGATGCTGTTCACGAATAAAGGTCTAGAAATTTCCAGAGCTCATCAGAAACTCAAGGACCGAAGGCGAAGGAGAACCGTGGGATAGTAAATGAAGAGAAAAGATAGAAGAAAGCTAATAGAGGTGTGGGGGGGGGGGGGGGTTTGGGGAAAAAGCTTTTAAAAAGCACTTGGAACTTTTTATGACCATTTCGATTTCAACTTCTTGGATTCGCCATAAAAATGCCAATAGATATCCTTCCCCCCATCCCACCCCCCCAAAAAATAGGATAAAGCTAGAAAACACTTCAGCCACTCTACTTTTGAGGCAGTTTGAGTTTCGTTAATTTTTCTTTTTTCTCTCTCTCTCTCCAGCTACCATGCCTGGCTATTTGGCAAGCTGTGCCTGAGAAATTATAAAAAGAAAGGGAAAACTCCTATTATCTCAGTATTGCTTTGGCGAGAGAGGTTTTAAGGGAAGATTTTTTTTTTTCCCACGCAATGCCATCTCTGGGACTCCTGCGATCCGAAATGAGTGGTCGCCTTCCTTTGCAGCCTTCCTAGCCAAGTTGAAAACCACGAATCGTGGTTTTTAAAGAGCCCTCATGGCGAATGAATTACTGGATGTGAGAGCAGAGCTTTTTAATTTTATTTTTTTTGTGTGTGTGTGTGTGGAATTTTAAAGCGGAAGAGGCAGATTAAGTCTTGAAGCCAGTTTTGTTCCTCCTGTAAGTTTTTAAACTCTCTCTCTTTCTCTCTCTCCCCTTCGAAATCTAAACTATTATCTATCAGCTACTGCTGTGAGCCATCTCTCCTTTGTGATGTGCCTTGGAAACTTTTTAACGTGCTATGCAAGGAAGCTTTCCAAATGCTAAGCCCAACTTTCCCTTAAAAGCTTCGGTGGAGAGCTGTTCTGAGAAGAATAACTCAAAAAAAAAAAAAAGAATTAAAACTTTGTGCAAAAGCTAGGAATAGATTGAAAATCCTAGAGTCCTCCTGTGGGCACAGGTAACTTTGCTGCCCCCCCCCCCAATCCTCCTTCCTTTTAGCTGACTGTGGATAAATAGGATTATCTACCAACCTACTTAGAATGCGGCACATTAGGAAAGCAGAAAAACACGATATTCTGTCACTGAAACAGCACCCCGCACACAGGTATTCTTGCGACTTACGACTTTGTTTATTGGCCGTTCCAAGTTACAACGGCACTGGAAAAAAAAGGGGGACCATTTTTCACACTTACGACCGTTATAAATGTGTTATTGGCTTAATCAATGCAGGGATTCACTTAAGAAGAGCCTTGGTAGTACAGTGGTTTAAAGCACCCTGTTATTAACACAGCTGCCTGCAATTACTGCAGGTTCGAATCTTACCAGGTTCAAGGTTGACTCATCCTTTCTAAGGTAGGTTAAATGAGGACCCAGTTTGTGGGGGCAATAAGCTGACTTTGTATAAATATACAAAAGGATGAAGGATATTGCTTAACACATTGTAAGTTGCCCTGAGTCTCCGGAGAAGGGCGGCATATAAATCAAATTAAAAAAAAAAAAGAACTGTGGCAAGAAAAGTCGTAAAGTGGAGCAAAACTCACTTAACAACGGTCTCACTTAGCAATGGAAATGTTGGGCTCCATTGTGGTCGTAAGTCAAGAACTTCCTGTCTTTGAAAAACATGTTTGCATTATATCATAACTGTCCCACTTGGGTCACACCGAACGAAGAGGAATTGTCTGGGGCCAAAATATATAATATTCTTAATGTATCTAAATAACAAGCTTCTTTTATTTGTTTATATTTTTTTATTATCTTGCTAGAAGCCTTTGAAATGTGGAATTTACAGGCAGCTGTTATGTATAAGCTGAGTTGACAAAATCAGAAAGGAGGATGGGATAAGCCGCCTGGGAAAGCAGAGGGAAATCATCAAAACCATAAAAAAGCAAAAAAGTTAGAATATTTTGGACCTGTGATGAAACACCTGGAAAAATATGACATCCTTCACTTAATCCTCCAAGGAAAGATGGAAAGCAAATGAGGTCCAGGCAGAAGAAGAACATCATGGCTTCAAAATCTGAGGGACCAGTTTGGACAAAACTCAGCAGCACTTTTTCATGCAGCTGTTGATAAAAATAGGATTACCAACATGATCGTCGACGTCTGATGATGGATATGGAAAGAGGAGGAGGAGGAGGAGGGGAAAGAAGAAGAAGAAGAAGAAGAAGAAGAAGAAGAAGAAGAAGAAGAAGAAGAAGAAGAAGAAGAAGAAGAAGAAGAAGAAGAAGAAGAAGAAGAAGAAGAAGAGGAAGAAGAGGAAGAAGAAGAGAAGGAGGAGGAGGAGGAGGAAGAGGAGGAGGAGGAGGAAGAGAAGGAAGGAAAAGAAGAGGAAGCAGAGGAAGAGGAAGAAGAAGAGGAAGAGGAAGGGGAAGAGGAGGAAGAGGAAGGGGAAGAAGAGGAAGAGGGAGAAGGAGAAGAAGGAGAAGGAGAAGGAGAAGGAGAAGAAGAAGAGGAGGAGGAGGAGGAAGAGAAGGAAGGAAAAGAAGAAGAAGAAGAGGAAGAAGAGGAAGAAGAAGAGGAAGAGGAGAGGGAAAGGAGGAAGAGGAAGAAGAAGAAGGGGAAGAAGAAGAAGAGGAAGAGGGAGAGGGAGAGGGAGAAGAAGGAGGAGGAGGAGAAGGAGAAGGAGAAGGAGAAGGAGAAGGAGTAGTTGTATCTTGTGGGTCCTCATTATTAGCTATCCCAGTGTTCCTGCACTAGATGAGTTTGGTAGAAGCGAGGACAATTTGCAAAGATCTCAAGAAGACTATGGGATGGATATTAATGCCAACTCTCCTAGCTGCAGAGCAAATGTTTTATTAATCAACCATACTGGGGAGGAGGGGAAGCATATGTATTACTCCCGCCTGTCTATTCTATCCCAAAGTGCCTCATTCGTGGCAATTTAGCTCATTTGCCTCAGAATGCAAAAGGCATAAATTACATCACTTACTGTCAAGGTACATCGTGATCATCATTACACATCATTGACATAAATTGATACAAATAATGTAAATATGGTCCAATTCAATGTAAATGTTAGAGGGTTTTATCTGGGATGTTTTGAATGCAACAGATTTGCCTGTTATTGAGAGGAAAGGAAAAAAGTCTAAACAGAAGTATCATTCTACCTCCTCTCATGTCTGGTAAATGGGATCTGTTAAACCAAGAGTTTATTTTAAGTTTTTTTTTCCCCCTTCTCTTGCTTCCCTATACATTTATTTCCTCTCCTCTCCTACCCTCTCTCCCTCCCTCCCTTGTTTCCTTGTTCTCTTCCTTCCTCCTCCCTTTCCTTCCTTGTTTCCTTCTCTCTTTCCTTCCTTCTCCTCTCCTCCCTTTCTTTCCTTCTTTCCTCCCTCCCTCCCTCCTTCTCCTCTTCCCTCCTCTCCCCTCTCCCCTCTCCCCTTTCCTTTCCTTTTTTTCCTTTCCTTTCCTCCCTTATTCCTTCCCTTCCCTTCCCTTCCCTTCCCTTCCCTTCCCTTCCCTTCCCTTCCCTTCCCTTCCCTTCCTAATAATCTTTCTTTCCTTTCCTTTCCCTTTTTCCTTTCCTTTTCTTCTCATTTCTTCCTTTCCTTTCCTTTCCTTTCCTTTCCTTTCCTTTCCTTTCCTTTCCTTTCCTTTCCTTTCCTTTTCTCCCTCATTTCTTCCTTTCCTTTCCTTTCCTTTCCTTTCCTTTCCTTTCCTTTCCTTTCCTTTCCTTTCCTTTCCTTTCCTTTCCTTTCCATGTGGTTGTAGTGAAGACACAGAAAAAGCTACAACAGCAGCCAATGGCTTCTCCATCCACAAAACAGAAAGTTGCGCATACTAATTATACCTTCCAAAGCTGGCAGACGTTAAGTTAGATCAATTGGAATTTGGCATCATTGTTTGGAACAGATGATTATTTATCTCTCCTGTTAAAACTAATTTTTTTCTTCCCTCCCTGAACTTCGGTAGTGTCCACGTGTCTTCCAATTATGGAAACAACAGGTTTGCAATTCCAAGTAAAGTTTCTCTAATACAAATGTGTGGCTCTGTTTGAGTGATTTTTTTAAAAAAAAATTGAAATCTGTCATTATTACCCGGCACTTCCCCGTTCATTGATGCAAACATTTATCCTGCCATCTGTTAGGAACTATCCCAGCAAAGTCATCAAGAAACACCATTCACGAAAGAAGAAAGCGTAGGAAATTGTCGGTACAGGTTGTCCTTGACTTACAACCAGGGGTGAAATGCTCCCGGTTCAGACCGGATCTCCCAATCCGATAGCAATGGAGGCGGGTGGTTCAGAGAACCGGTAGCAAAAATCTCTGCCCCCACCCTCCACCCCCATGCCCAGCTGAGCCTGACAATCATCAGAGGCTTTTTTTTTTTACTTTTAAAAGCATATTTTCTACAACCTCTTCGGCCGAAAAAAATGCTTTTAAAAGTAAAAAAAAAAAAAAAGTCTCTGATGATCGCGGGGCTCAGCTGGGATCATCAAAGGCTTTTAAAAGAAAAAAAACCCCTTTTTTTTCTTTTAAATGCCTCTGACAATCCAAGCTGAGTTGCCTGATCGGCAGAGGCTTTTTTTTCTTTTAAATGCCTCTAACGATCAGGCAACTCAGCTGGGATCGTCAGAGGCATTTAAAAGAAAAAAAGCCTCTGACGATCCCAGCTGAGTTGCCTGATCGTCAGAGCCTTTTGAAAGCATTTTTTTAACCACCTCTTCGCTGAAGAGGTTGTAGAAAAAATGGTTTTAAAAGTAAAAAAAAAAAAATTGGCCACGCCCATCCAGTCACATTACACGCCCCCCACCAAGCCACACCCACCGAACTGGTAGTAACAAATTTTAGATTTCACCACTGCTTACAACAATTCGTTTAGTGACCGTTCGCAATGACGGCATTGGAAAAAGTCACTTATGCCCATGTATTGTAATTATTGAGAGTGTCAATAATTCCCCAGTACTGAACTACTGTATCCTGAGCTACAAATATTCTCTTAGAAGAGAATATTTTTATTTATTTATTTATTTATTTTAATTTGATTTATATGCTACCCTTCTCCGAAGACTCAGGGCGGCTTACAATGTGCTCAGCAATAGCCTTCATCCTTTTGTATATTTATACAAAGTCAGCTTATTGCCCCCACAAACTGGATCCTCAATTTACCTACCTTAGAAAGGATGGAAGGCTGAGTCAACCTTGAGCCTTGGCGAGATTCGAACCCTGCAGTAATTGCAGGCAGCTGGTCTTAATAATCAGCTTAATAACAGGGTGCCTTAAACCACTGTAATACCAAGGCTCTTTTTGTAGCTCAGGGTTGATCTGTGGGATCCTTGGTAGTCTCTGAGGTTGGTGCTTTTCTTGCAGATATTTCATGACCCAACTAGGTAACAATGTCAGTGCTAGAAGAGAGTGGGGTATGAGGAGGAGGAGGAGGACTGTAGGGTCCTTGGTGCCGTCTGAGCTTGGCTGTTTTCTTGGAGGCATTTCATTACCAAGCTAGATAACATCATCAATGCTAGAAGGGAGTGGGTTTGGTGAATGGAAGAGAAGGAGAATCGGAGGAGGGGAAGGTGGAGGAGGAGGAGGAGGAGGGGGAAGTAACATCATCAGTGCTCCATAAGCCTGGTGGCGCAGCAGACTAATAGCCTGTTATTATCATCCAGCTGCCTGCAATTACTGCTAGTTCGAATCTCCCCAGGCTCAAGGTTGACTCAGCCTTCCATCCTTTCCAAGGTAGGTAAATTGAGGACCCAATTTGTGGGGGCAATAAGACGACTTTGTATAAATATACAAAAGTATGAAGGCTATTGATGAGCACATTGTAAGCCGCCCTGAGTCTCCGGAGAAGGGCGGCATATAAATCAAATTAAAAAAAAATAATAATAACCAAGCTCAGAGAGCACCAAGGACCTGACAGATACACTCTTCTATTGAAGCTTTGTATAATGCATTTTAGCAACCCCAACCTATTAAAACTGTTTTCCAAACAAGAGGTATTGTACTGTTACTATTTAAAACAACAACAACAGCAACACGAGTTTGTAGCCAGCTTTTCATTCATCTTCCTTAAAAATACTGCTGTCCTCATGCCCTTTTCTTATCAGAATTCACCTCTTTACATAACTGGGTTTTTGAAAAGTTACTCCACCGGAACACAATATTTCAAAGAAGTGGTTATTTTACTCAATGTGCTGTTTAGATGTTGGGCCAATCTTATCCTTTTCAATTCCATCAATTGAGAGGTTCTAAGAGGTGGTAAAAGGGATGCAGTGGCTCAGTGGCAATTCAGCGGTTTGAATCCCTAGCGCCGCATGACGGGGTGAGCTCCTGTTACTTGTCCCAGCTTCTGCCAACCTAACAGTTTGAAAGCACGTTAAAAATGCAAGTAGAAAAATAGGGACCACCTTTGGTGGGAAGGTAACAGTGTTCTATGCACTTTTGGCATTTAGTCATGCTGGCCACATTACCATGGAGACGTCTTCGGACAGCGCTGGCTCTTCGGCTTTGAAACGGAGATGACACCACCCTCTAAAGTCAGGAACGACTAGCACATATGTGTGAGGGGGACATTTACCTTTACCTTTAAGATGGCAAAATCATTCTCTAATGGTTTGTAGGAATGATCTTGGGAGAGACCAAGCAAACAGATGCTGCTTAGGGCATGGTAAGATAAGAGCCCGCATAGCCCTCAGCTGCATAATGGGTAAGGCAAAAGCTCATATTCAGTTCTGCAATTCGGTCTTGCTGTCTTGAACCCATCTGACCGACCTCACCAGTAGAACCTGGCTGAATTATTAGTCGAGTAAAACCCTTCCTCAAAATAGCTGATATGGATTAGAAATTAGGACAGTATAGAGGCGTGCAAAACGAAAAAAGTCTTCTGCAGTCACGACATAAGCCTAAGATTGAAAAATCAGATGCTTGTCAGATGTTACATCTTTTCTATCCTGCTCTACGGAGCGGAGAGTTGGGTCTCTGACAGAAAGCCACTTGATGAGACCAGAAGCATTTGAAATGTGGATTTACAGGCAGCTGTAACGTAGATGTTGGGTTGACAAAATCAGAAAGGAAGAGAGGATAAGCCACCTCAAAACCATAAAAAAGCGAAAGTTAGAATATTTTGGACCTGTGATACGACACCCGGAAAAATACAGCATCCTTCCCTTAATCCTCCAGGGAAAGATGGAAAGCAAACGAGGTCTATGCAGAAGAAGACCATCATGGCTTCAAAATCTAAGGGACCGGTTTGGACAAAACTCAGCAGCACTTTTTTGGTGCGGCTGTTGATAAAAATAGGATCGCCAATGTCCGATGACGGACATGGCACAAGAAGAAGAATAGAGGTGCGAAAAGAACATACCTGTATCAAATTCTATACTACTTCAAATCTTATTACAACATTTTATACCAGTTGTGTGATGTCTATGGAGATTTGCTGTCATCCACATTGTCCAGTTGCATTTCGAAAAAGCACCTTTGAGACTACCATGATAACTTCCAAGTATTGACTACTAACAATCCTTTTACCCTTGAATTTCTTCCAGTTAATTATCCACAGAGTTGATTAATTACGCTGACATAAATACTTCATCTTGATCATCCCCCTAAGTAGCTCAGAGTCAATGGACATTATAAGTGCAAATCATTAATGTTTTTAAAAGACACGAATGATGATTCACTGTAACCGTGTATTTGCAAACGTAGTGTGAGGGGTATAATTTACAGCCCCTCTCAAAATTGGGAGGTTGGTCTTTTGGGACTTTAGGTTCGGTGGACTTCAATTCCCAGAATTCCCCTGTCAGCATGGAATTCTGGGAGTTGAAGTCCACACCTCATAAAGAGGCTAAGGTTGAAAAACATGGCTGTGAGGCATGGAAGAGATTAAAAAATGTCATGACAAGGCACTCATTCTCTCAATTTTGGAACTAATTTTCAGATTCGTCCAAGTGAAAATAGAATTTGCTAAAAATTGAGGCCAAAGCACTGCTGACAAGAGGAAAAATAAAGAAACTGAAATAGTCACTCCCTGCCCATCCAATGGTGCCTCTTAGTTGTGAGATAGGAGCATCAATACAAAAACATGTTTACAGAGAAAGAAACTTAAGAGACCACATTTCTCTCATGAGCCAACCAAGTAAATCTAGTGATTTAAGACTGGAGTAAAGTAAATGAGTTGACTCTGGGGAAAAGCAATGGAGGAATGCCTCACAAAATGATAAAAGGGAACATTATTTACCATTCTAATTATGGTGCATGCGATTACACTCTACTTGGGAAACTGTAAAGCAAAGCAACAGAGAACTGGGATTATATATAATTCATAGACTGCAGCATATCGCTCCTTTTTCATTGCGTCTTTATAGGCCTTCTGAAGGAAACCTCCATCTTCCTTTCCTTGACAGAATTGTCATCTCCATGAGTGTAGGATCAGTTGGCTTCATGGCCAACCTTTTCATTGGACAGAGCTATTGAAATTTAAAGACAAGTTGTCTAATGGAATCCATCAGAAAAGAAACCCTCCTTTTTGGGGGGCGTGGGGGAAACCATTTGCAACATTAAGTTTGGGTCTTCAGTCTGTTGTTTTTAAGATGTCCACTTCAGTTACCCCCAATTGTTGACTTTGTCTATGGAGATTCTCCATCATTCAGGCCGTGGTTGACCCAAAGGCAGGAGTGAAATTCAGCAGGTTCTGAGAGGTTCTGAAGAACTGGTAGCAGAAATTTTGAGTAGTTTGGAGAACCGGCAAATACCACCTCTGGCTGGCCCCAGCGTGGGGAGGGAATGGGGATTTTGCAGTATCCTTTCCCTGGAGTGGGGAGGGAATGGGGATTTTGCAGTATCCTTTCCCTGGAGTGGGGAGGGAATGGAGATTTTGCAGTATCCTTCCCCTACCATGCCCACCAAGCCACACCCACCAAGCCACACCACGCCTACCAAGCCACACCCACAGAACCGGTAGTAAAAATAATTGAATTTCACCACTGCCCAAAGGTGCTTTTTCCAAAAGGCAACTGGATTTTCCAGTTGGATGGCCGCCATCTTGTCTTCCCGACCATGATGGACAAAGTGGGCATAAGTCAACAATCAGCAAGAGAAAAAATATTAGAATAAGACACCAGAGCTCGTGTCCCTGTTCTCATCTCCCCTTCCCCACTTCTTAGAATAGAATACTCTCGGTGTACATAAAAGAAAAGATACATTTGTCAAGAACCTATAGAATAGAATAGAATAGAATAGAATAGAATAGAATAGAATAGAACAGAACAGAACAGAACAGAACAGAACAGAACAGAACAGAACAGAATAGAATTCTTTAGTGGCCAAGTGTGATTGGACACACAAGGAATTTGTCTTGGTGCATATGCTCTCAGTGCACCATAAAATAAAAGAATAAAAGAAAATAAAAGAATAAGAAATAAAAGAAAAGAAAAGATACATTCATCAAGAATCATAAGGTTCAACACTTAATGATAGTCATAGAGTACAAATAAACAATCAGGAAACAATATCAATATAAATTGTAAGGATACAAGATCGTAAGGATTCTTTCCACAGTTCATTTGGGGGTTTATTATTTCCTTCCCTAGGGCCAGCCGAGCTGACAGATCCCATGCTCCCGATACAAAATAATACAAAATGGTTAAAACCCCGTTAAAGTCTGGAGAAACAACAGATCAAATTATCCTCACTCCCTTTGACAGGCCTGGTTTAGAAGAAGAGTCCTTGCCGCAGAGTGAGAACTGACAATGATAAGTCCCCAGGCAAAGCTCAGAATCTTGCAGAGAAGACCTTTCCCTCCCATTCTTGCCTGCCTGACATCTTGAAATATTCATGTGAACTCTAAAAATCAGGGCCATCTTTAAGCGGGGTGAAGTCCCCCTCGATCCCTGTTGCCAAAACACACAAGCTTCTCACACATCTTTGAAAACAAACAGCAGGGCGTGCAAAGATCATGTCTGTTCACAGCTCAAGCTCAATATAGTTTGGAGAAACAGGCTGGAGAATTCATAATACTCTCACAAATTAGAAATGTGTGAGATGTTATGAAGAGACGAGAGCAAAAGTTTGGTCCAGTGATTAAGGCTCCAGGCTAGAGAGCAGGAGATGGTGAGTTCTAGTCCTGCCTTAGGTGTTCAAAGCGGTTGTGGCTCCAACCCCCGAGCCCATCTTATCGGAGGAAGAAGGCTCTGAAAGGGAAGGAGAGGAGTTGGCTGGGCCTCCCTCTCCAGGACCCTCCTCTCTGGCAATGCCTCAGGTGTCTCCCGACGGAGAAGAGATTGGCCAGGAGCCAGGTATCCCCACGCAGGTGCAGACGGACAGTGATGGGGATGAGTCTTGGCTGGATCCACGCCAGCATCGGAGAGATAAGCGCACACAACAGAAGAGGAGGCGTGCCAGAGATTAGGCTGAGTCACTGGACCACACCCCACAGGGTATAAAAGGGAGCTTGGTGGCCAGTCAAGCCTTGTGACGAACAAAGCTGAAAGCTTCCACGCCATTCTGCATTGCCGGACTTTTGCTATAGGCTTTGCTGGATTATATTTGGATTTAAGTTACTCTGTAATTATTGAACATTTTACTTTGATGTACCAGAAGCGGAGAGAAGTTATCTCTTCCCTTCGTGAGTAATAAACTCTTGGCAGGCAGCCACTAGGTTGCTGCCAAGTTCCGTTATCATAAGGATTTTGTCGGCTGGTTTGGTTTTTAACTCTTGGACGTCTGTTGGTGTGTGCGTGTGGGAAGGAGACAGAACAAAAGCCAGCTGGCTGACTTTAAGCCAGTCTCTGGGAGACTGTGAGTTCTAGTCCAGCCTTAGACAGCTGAGTGACTTTGGGCCAATTGGACGTCATCAAAATGCTTCTGCGCAAATGCAGAAGAGCGCAAAGCAAGTGCGTGCAGCCCCATTTCGAACGGGTAGTAAAGGTATGTAGAACCCACCCCTGGCGCGCATGTGTGAAGTGAGCACGCACACATGGGGCAAACCAGTAGTAAAGATAAGTGAAATCCACCCTGGATTGGATCGTGTAACTGGAGACTCTGGGCGGAAGTGACAAAGTTTTACTTTTAATTGGGTGGAAAACCGGCGGGAATTTAGAGTCGGTTTTCCACCAGGAACGTGCCAATTTGAACTGTCCCAATAAAATGTTCTTTGAGGAATTTGCCTGCCTCGGGGTTCTTATTGAATGGGATGTATTACTTGGCATCCTGACAAATGCCTTTGGACATTTGTTTCAAAGCCTTCGTTTCTCAGATTCATTGACCTCGCAAAGCTGCCAGAGTGGCACATAATCTACACAGTAAATCAAGGAGGAAAAAGACACACCATCAAATTTTCAGGCCCATTCCCATTGTAAGCATTGTCTTCTGATTCCACGCCGGAAGGTTCCTTACCTGTAACTTTGAGTTCAGTTGTGCGTCTGATCAGCTTCCCTTCGAACTTCAGCTCACAGGTGTAATTTCCACTGTCTTCCTCCTGCACATCTTCTATTAAAAGCGTATTCTCTTTCTGGACGACCACGCTTCTCCACAATTTGGGCTTACACTCCTGAGGAGGAACCGAAGCAAAAAACAAAACAAAACACAACAACACAAAGAGATCAGTGCTTCGAGCCGACGAGATCTCACAATCCACTAATGCAACTTGACTGGATCTTCAATTATGCATGATTTGTTTTATTTATTTATTAAAAATGTCGGTTGTGACCCAGGAAGGGGACTCTTGCAAGTCCCAGGTCAACCTTGTGAATTTCTGAGGCGAGGGAATTTCCCACACCTCAGAGGATGAAAGTTGGAGAGCAGATTAGAAAAAACTCTGGTGGAATCCTTCTGTTTTTCATTTCCCATGTTGGCTGGGAATTCTGGGGACTGTGGTCCCAGAACCCCAAGCGGAAAACCTGACCCCGGGAGAAGCTATTGAAATGTGCTTTGTTGTCTTGCCTGCACGTCAGTCATTCTCAAAACTTCTGACTTGCAATCCTGTCATTGTTCCATTGCTTCTTTCAATGGGCAATCTCCCTTCTGCTCAGTTTAATCGGGATGACAATTTAATTGTTAGTTGTCACCCATCAGGCAGATGTGGTGTAACTTATGGGTGGAACTCAGATAATAACAAGGCAAAGGACCTCAGCATCGGGTGTGTTGAAATGTTGCTTCAGCTATAAACTCACTTGGCCTTTGACACGCAGAGTTAAATGTATGTGAATGTGTGGCTCACTCGGATACATACACAGAGAATGAGAGAGAGAGAGAAAAGAGGAGAGGAGAGGAGAGGAGAAGAGAAGAGAGGAGGGAGAGAATGAGAGAGGGGGAGGGAGGAAGAGGAGTGGAGGGAGAGAATGAGAGGGAGGGAGGGAGAGGAGAGGAGAAGAGAGGAGAAGCATTTTTTCTACAATCTCTTCGGCTGAAAAAAATGCTTTTAAAAGTTTTTTAAAAAAGCCTCTGATGATCGCGCAGCTCAGCTGGGATCGTCAGAGGCTTTTAAAAGCATTTTTTTTTCTACAACCTCTTCAGCCGAAAAGGTTGTAGAAAAAGAATGCCTTTAAAAGCCTCTGACGATCCCAGCTGAGTTGCCTGATCGTCAGAAGCTTTTAAAAGCATTTTTTCCTACTGAAGAGGTTGTAGAAAAAAATGCTTTTAAAAGTTAAAAAAAAGAGTTGCCCACGCCCATCCAGTCACATTACCACCACCACCACCAAGCCAAGCCCACAGAACCGATAGTAACAAATTTTACATTTCACCACTCTACCCTCCCCTATATATACACACACAAACACAAACAGAGAGATAGAGGGAGGGAGAGAGAAAGAGAGAGGGGGAAGGAGGGAGGAAGAGGGAGAGAGAGAGTGAGGGAGGGAGGGAGAGGGGGAGAGAGAAAGAGGGAGGGACAGAGAGGGAGGGAGGGACAGAGGAAGAGAGGGGGAAGGAGGGAGGGAGAAAGAGAGAGGGGGAAGGAGGGAGGGAGAGGGGGAGAGAGAAAGAGGGAGGGACAGAGAGGGAGGGAGGGACAGAGGAAGAGAGGGGGAAGGAGGGAGGGAGAGAGAGAGGGAGGGAGGGAGAAAGAGAGAGGGGGAAGGAGGGAGGGAGAGGGAGAGAGAGAGTGAGGGAGGGAGCGAGAGAGAGGGGGGAAGGAGGGAGGGAGAGGGGGAGAGAGAAAGAGGGAGGGACAGAGAAAGAGAGGGGGAAGGAGGGAGGGAGAGAGGGAGGGAGAAAGAGAGAGGGGGGGAAGGAGGGAGGGAAAGGGAGAGAGAGAGAGAGCGAGAGAGAGCAGGCAGCAGGGAAGTGAGCTATGACCTAAACTACTAAAAGCTAAACTGCTTTCTGGATGACAGTTTTCAAAAGCGGGATAATGGCCTCATGAGATTAGGACAAAATCTGCTTATGTCCCTGGAGGTTGAAGGTTGCCACTACTGTTGTCTTCTAATCAAGATCTTCCTCTCCTGGGGGGAGCAACATCCTTCGATGGCCTCCTTTGCTAGGCTGGCTTCAGATAAATATTTTTTTCTCACAGGGGGCAAAGTTGCTCCCAAACAAATACAGCAACAACCCAATGCAGCACCCCCTTGGTTTCTGTTACTCTCTCATCCCAGCACGGATGTTGTCAGCCTTCCCTGACATCTGACCAAGGATCAGAAGGTCTCTGCTCTCGACTGCCATATGGTGAGGCTCTGCGTGTCGTCCTGGTTCCAGATAAATTATTTGCAAACATTGCAACATTGGAAGCGAAGCTGACCAGTTGACGTTTCAATGGCCTCATTCTGCTTCCACGGCAAGACATGGAGAAAGACAGGTGGTGGTAGAAGAAAGGAAGGAAGGAAGGAAGGAAAGAAGGAAGGAAGATGAGAAGGAAGGAAGATTAGAGAAAGAGATGGAACAAACAAATGAAGGAACGAATGAAGGAACAAAGGAAAGAAGGAAGGAAGGAGAGTGGGAGGGAGGAAAAGGAGGAAGGAAGGATGAAGGAAGGTAAGAAGGAAGGAGGAAAGGAAGGAGAGAGAGAGAGGGAAGGAGCAAGAGTGGGAGGGAGGGAGGAATGAAGGAGCGGGAGTAGGATGAAAGAAAGAAGGAGGGAGGAAGGCGGGAGGGAGAGCGGGAGGGAAGAAGGGAGGAAGGGAGGAAGGAGGGAGGAAAGGAAGGAGCAAGAGCGAATAGAAGGAAGAGAGGAGAGGGAGGTAGTGGGAGGAAGGAAAGAGGGAGGGGAAGGAGGAAGGAAGGTAAGGAGGAAGGATGAAAGGAAGGAGAGGGAGGGAGGGAAGGAGCAAGAGTGGGAGGGAGGGAGGGAGGAAGGAAGGAGGGAGAGTGGGAGGAAGGAAAGGGGGAGGGAGGGAGGAGGGAGAAAGGAAGGAGAGGGAAAGAGGGAGGGAAGGAGCAAGAGCAGATGGAAGGAAGGAAGGAGAGGGAGTGAAAGAAGGAAGAAAGCTAGGGAGGGAAAGGAGGAAGAAAGAGGAAGGGAGGGAAGGAAATAGAGGGAGGGAGAAATCCCAGATGAAATGAAAGAAAAACAGGACTTTAAAACAGCTTGCAGGAGGCCAACTCAGGAATAAAGATGTAGGCTCTTCTAGAGTGAAAAGTCCCCCATATATAAAAGAAGGAAATCAAAGGAACAGCAACGATTTCCATCAACTAAAAGTGTCTCTTTCCATAATTTTACCCTTATTATGAAGCTCGCACTGAAAAGAGGCTCCGCCAAGCACTCTCTTCACCAGTGTGAAGCCTGAACTGCCTTTTCTTTTCTTTTTTTCTTTTCTTTTTTTAGGAAAACCTGAAAAGTTGGACAGCTTTGAAACTATTTTTTTTTTCCGTTTTGCAATTTGGGGTCACCGACTCCCAAGAAACAGCTTCCTGAGCCACCCGTCTTCTGAGCCTTGCCTTATCTTCTGAGCTTTCTTTTCTTGTTATCCCATCTGCATATTTTTAATGAGTTGCTCCTGTTAGCTGCTTTGGGTTGCCAGAAAAAGGAGAGTAGAAATTCATTTTAAAATGCAATCTTTCTTCCCCCACCCTCAATTATGGCATCTATCTGTCATCCGTCCGTTCAACCATCCATCCATCCATCCATCTATCTATCTATCTATCTATCTATCTATTCATCCTCTATCTATCTATCTATCTATCCATCTATCTGTCCGTCCGTCCATCCATCCATCCATCTATCTGTCCGTCCGTCCGTCTGTCCGTCCGTCCGTCCGTCCACCCACTCACCCATCCGTCCACCCACTCATCCGTCCGTCCGTCTGTCCGTCCGTTTGTCCGTCCATCCATCTAGCTACCCACCCACTCACCCACCTGTCCATCCATCCATCCATCCATCCATCTATCTACCTACCTATCTACCTATCTACCTATCTACCTATCTACCTATCTACTTATCTACCTACCCATCTATGTGTTTGTTTGTGATTGATTGATTGATTGATTGATTGATTGATTGATTGTTTGTTTGTAACAGTCTCACCTTATACCAGATTATATCCGGTTCTTGCTTGCCCGTTTTGTAATCCTCGGTATCCGGGCAGGAAATGACTTTGGTCCTGGTGATTTCTGATTTTTCTAAGTAACGAATTGTGCTGTTGTAACAAAGTCCAAGTTCATTTTCGGCAACCGTCAAGGACATGGATACTTTCATGCAATACGTTGAGTTCCTGCAGAGAAATAACAGGAGGTGGCACTGGTTAAAACTTAAAATTAACACGATTCATTCCCTGAATCAATTGCCTTTGTCTTTAAACATTGAGCGTGCAAACACATATGAAGGACAGGTAGCCCTTGACTTATGACCACAATGGATTCCAAAATTTATGGCGCTAAGCAAGTTAAGTGAGATTTCCCCCATTTTATGACCTTTCTTGACACAGTTGTTAAGTGAATTGTTAGTTAGTAACACAGTTGCTAAGTGAATCTTGCTTCCTCGTTGACTTTGCTTGTTAGAAGGTTGCAAAAGGAGATCACATCAGGGGTGAAACTCAGCAGGTTCTGACAGGTTCTGGAGAACTGGTAGAGGAAATTATGAGTAGTTCGGAGAACCGGTAAATGTCACCTCTGGCTGGCCTCAGAGTGGGGAGGGAATGGGGATTTTGCAGTATCCTTTCCCTGCCACACCTACCAAGCCACGCCCACCAAGCCACACCACGCCCACCAAGTACAAAAGTAGTACAAAAATTTGAATTTCACCACTGGATCACATGACCCAAAGACACAGCAACAGACATAAATACTAGTCAGTTGCCAAGCCTCTGAATTTTGATCACAGGGATGCTGCAATGATCATAAGTATGAAAAATGGCCATAATTCCCTGTTTTTTAGTGTCCTTGTAACTTTGAATAGTCAGTAAATGAACTTTTGTAAGTCGAGGACTACCTATACCTCTCCAACCCTTGAAAAAGTCTGTGGATGGCTTATAATAACTTTTGAAATTAGAACCAGTTGACTAAGTACAATGGGGAAAAAAATTAAAAATCCGAGGAGCGTTGCAAAATGAGATGGGCCCCATTGCAGCGACCCGCTTAATCTTTTGCAAGTTAAATCAAATAACAATGAATGACATGCTTGACCCCATCTTCATTTGATCCCAGGCAAGAATTTGAGAAATAATTTGCCTCTCCAGAATCTGGCAGACGGAGAAAATGAACAGAGAGAAATCATATTAGCTGCATTAAACAAATTGATTTTTAAGATTTACTCGGGTTCATTTCATTACGATTTTAGTAAGATTTAATTATAGCCAATTATATAAAAACTAAATTTAGTTTTTGACCTGTCCTCCTATATTCTTTTATATCTAATCCTAATCACATTTGCTTTTTAAAAATATCTATCTATCTATTTATCTATCCATCCATCCATCATCTATCTATCTATCTATCTATCCATCCATCCATCCATCCATCATCTATCTATCTATCTATCTATCTATCTATCTATCTATCTATCTATCTTCTATCATCTCCTATCTATATATCTCTTATCTATCTATCTATCTATCTATCTATCTATCTATCTATCTATCTCCTACCTATCTATCAATTATCTATCTATTGATGAGTTTCCATCCATTGCTTCTTGTCCTGCCTTCAGGTGCTTTGGAGAATAGTTTGACTCTCTCTTCTTTGGGGCAACCCCTGAGATATTGGAAGTCTGCTATCATGTCTCCCCTAGTCCTTCTTTTCATTAAACTAGACATACCCTATTCCTGCAACCGTTCTTCATATGTTTTAGCCTCCAGTCCCCTAATCCTCTTTGTTGCTCTTCTCTGCACTCTTTCTAGAGTCTCCACATCTTTTTTATATCATGGCGACCAAAACTGGATGCAGGATTCCAAGTGTGGCCTTAATCTAGGAAGACAGAGAACATTTTCTACAAACCTGGAGCCAACCCCATCAAACATATCCAGACCGGACCACTTTCAGAGAAGACCATTGTCTCTGTGCCCAATGCCATTCTCATTCGGTTATCTCTACAATCGACGCTCCTGGAAGAGTTATTAATAATTAACTCAGCTCAAATGATTATGAAATTTCTTGATTAGAGCACCAAAAGGTCAGCCGGTTGAGAAGGTCGGGGTAAGAATAAGTTCACCAAGAGAGTTTGCAATGCAGGCAGCTGGGACCACCGAATAACACCTTTTGACAAACTCAATCGGTTAATGATCTTGCATTATTTAATTCATTTTTCCCCCCCACGCCGCCTCGGGCACGATTCTATTTAAATTGCTCGCTGGCACAACGACCTGAATCTGCTGAATTCTTCTCATTAGCTACAATTAGGTAAGAGTCAGATTGAGGAAACATACCATCCGATTAGTCAAACACTGCATGTACTTTGCCTGGAGGGAGGAGATGCATTAGCAAAAGATTAGTACGGCACAATACACATTTGCATATGTTCTAAAAATAGTTAGTAAACTCCCGATAAAGGCTTGTCTCAATGACCAACTCCCTAGTTTTCCTAAGCTGGGATTTGTTTTGACTATTCCATGCATATCACCCTGAGAAGAAGCATTCAAATTCTGGTCCAATTGCCAAGAAGGGGATATGCAATATGATGGGTTGGCCAAGATTCTTTTTAATGAAAAGAAAGACTATCTTGATAGCAGTGTTCCAATATTTGAGGGGCTGCCATAAAGAAGAGGGGGTCAACCCATTCTCCAAAGCACCCGAACGCAGGACAAGAAGCAATGGATGGAAACTAATCAAGGAAAGAACTTGATTCTAGAACTTAAGGAGAAACTTCCTGACAGTGAGAACAATTAATCAGTAGAACAACTTGCCTCCAGACGTTGTGGGTGCTTCAACATTGGAGGTTTTTAAGAAGAGACTGGACAACCAATTGTCTGGAATGGTGTAGGGATTCCTGCCTGAGCAGAGGGTTGGACTAGAAGACCTTCAAAGCCCCTTCTAACTCTGTATTCTGTAAAAGTTCAGAAGGGAAGGACTAGGGTTGACTTGGTAGTAGACTTCCAGTATTTGAGGGGCTGCCACAAAGAAGAGGGAGTCAAGCTATTCTCCAAAGCACCCGAACGCAGGACAAGAAGCAATGGATGGAAACTAATCAAGGAAAGAAGCAACCTAGAATTTAAGGAGAAACTTCCTGACAGTGAGAACAATTAATCAGTAGAATGACTTGCCTCCAGACGTTGTGGGTGCTTCAACATTGGAGGTTTTTAAGAAGAGATTGGACAACTATTTGTCTGAAATGGTGTAGGGTTTCCTGCCTGAGCAGAGAGTTGGACTAGAAGACCTCCAAGGACCCTTCCCACTCTGTTATTCTGTTCTGTTCTTTATTAGCATAGTCAATATTTGTTTGTTTGTTTGGTTGGTTGGTTACAGCCTACTTATAGGCTGTTGAGCAGCTTGCAATAAAATTAACATCAGCAACACAGAATGACTGATTCTTCCTAACAAAGAGAACCAGGGATCATGCGATAGCTGTCCTTTTATATATGAGAGGCCGCCACAAAGAAGGATGGGGTTGACCTACTCTACACAGCTCCTCAGGATAGGACAAGAAAGCAATGGATGGAAGCTTGTTAAAGAGAGATCCAATCTGCAACTAAGGAGAAATTTCCTGACAGTGAGAACAATTAAAAGAGTGGGATGACTTGCCTCCAGAGGCTGTGGGAGCTCCAACATTGAAGGTTTTCAAGAAAAGATTGGACAACCATTTGTCCAGGATGATATGAGGTCTCCTGCCATGAGCAGAGGGTGGGATTAGAAGCCCTCTGTGGTCCTTTCCTGCTTTATAATTCTATTCCGTTCTATTCTATTCTGTTCTGTTCTGTTCTGTTTTATTCTTTCATTCCAATCTATTCTATTCTATTCTATTCTATTCTATTCTATTCTATTCTATTCTATTCTATTCTTTCATTCCAATATCTATTCTATTCTATTCTATTCTATTCTATTCTATTCTATTCTATTCTATTCTATTCTATTCTACTCTACTCTACTCTACCCTACCCTACCCTACCCTACCCTACTTACCCTACCGTATAAAACAAAGTTGAGTCCTCATTAAAGATGCGGATACCAGATGTACTCAAGGAATGGCCATCATAACATTAAATCTGTTTTCCCAAGAAACTGTCAGAAGAGGATCCTATTCCCCTCTTTGTACACTTTTTTTTCTTAAATCACCCCATTTTTGGGGGGTGGAGGGGGAATCAGACAAATCCTGGTGTAAGGTCATGACTTCATCAATATCATGTCTCATGCAGTCTCTGGCAACTGAAGAATTTCAGAAGATTCTCGTTCCACCGAGCCTACTTCCCAGAACTGTCCCCAGGGAGAAAAAAAAAACAACAGAGCAACTGTGTAAATTCTGTAAATTAGTTTTGGGTATGAAGGGAGACATATGAGTACGTGAATGTGTGGACTCCCCATCATGACACCCATCTGTCTTGTTCCGGATTCTCATCAAGAGATGCCTGAGAAAATGGATGAATGTCTCTCTGCCTTCCTGCATATTATTCCATTCCCTCTTGATCTGGAAGCTGATGGATGTTTTTAATGGTATATTTGTTGAATGGCTGTTGCTAGTTTCATCGCAACAGCTTTTCACCTTGTACTGCTGGAATAATAATAATAATAATAAAGCTACCCTGTTAGTGCACCTCAAGAAGGGAGTTGATGTTTTGTATTTGTGTTCATTATTGTCTCATTTTCCTGGGTGAGAGCAGGAACGGTGGAGGTCAAGGAAATGAATGGGTTTGTAGACCCCGGGCAGAGCAAAAGAATAAAACTACGGCAGTTCTAGCATCCGTAATATATTTCCAGAGGTAGAAGCTGGTGGGAGGAGGGGAAGGAGACGGACTCACACATGACACGCATAAGCCTCTTCTATCATAAGCAGAATTGCTAGTGGAAGGTTTCGCAGAAAAAAAAAATAAGAGAGAGAATGTGTCACCTGTTCCAAAGAACATTTTCTTAAGAAGGGCCTGGATGTTGTGGCGTGTCGGCCACCGGCCCCTCCAGCAGCCGAATCAGAGGAGGTGGGAATCAGGTTCAGCATCAAGGCTACCTGAGAACTCTGAGGGGGAAGAGGGAATGGAGCTGTCAGAGAGAGGGGGGGAGGGGGAGGGAGGGAGGGAGGGAGAGAGAGGGAGGGAGGGAGGGAGGGAGGGAGAGAGAGAGAGAGAGAGAGAGAGAGGCAGGCTGTCAGCCCTCAGATGGAGAGTCAACAGCCCCCAGGTTTGGAGGTGGCTGATGAGGAAGTGGAGGAACAGCTGGGTCCAGCGCCTGACACGCAGATGCACAGAAGGCAGAGGAGAGGAGAGCAGTGGAAATCTATGGGTTGGTCCTTGGGACGGAAGAGCCACTGCTGCTAGCGAAGCCCCACCCTAGTTCTGGAGATAAAAGGCAGGTGACGGAGATGAATAGGTGTGGCAGACAACTATTCATCTTCCGGATGGACGGACAGATAAAGTTTTTCACCTGTACAGTCGTATCCGACTCTAGCGAACATCTCCATTTCTTAGCCGAGGGAACCAGAAGACATTTTCCGTGGTCATGTGCCTGGCATGACTTATACGCCGAGGCACACGGAATGCTGTGACCTTCCCACCGAAGTGGTACCTATGTATCTACTCACATTAGCGTGCTTTCAAACGGCGATGCGGGCAGGAGTTGGAACAAGCTACGGGAGCTCGCTCCTGTGGCACGGCACTCGGGTCTCGAACCCAGCCCGTCAGCTTCCCAGATGACAAGCTCAGCGTCTTTAAACGCAAAGCCATCAACACAAGTCCTAAAGTATTCGGGAGCGCTCAAATGGGATTGAAAGGTGCCAGGAATGCTGACCAATGAATGCACTTGAAAGTCAATCTTACCCAGAAGCTTCTCGACCTGCCAAGCAATCAGCTCTGATTCTGTTAGTCTGCATTGGCAAACAGAGTACCATTAACTGAAAAGACGTCTAAAGGCTAATTGATGGACAGCTGAGTGAAAGGAACAACTCTAACCTTTCCCCATTTTTTATACCACATTATTATTAAAGGGCTGCCATTAAACGGAGCCTCAAGAGTCTCCTTAGCACTTAAGTCAATGAAAAGCTACAAAACCTGATTAGCAACGTCTATAGAAGGGCAACCCAACTCCTTCGGTTGAGACACCATAAAGCTTTGGAGAACATCCTGAAGACCAGGGTCCAAACAAAGATGAGGTCAGGGATCCTTGCAGAATCCAAATCCACATCCAAATCAGGGGTGCTATTCAGCAGGTTCTGACAGGTTCTGGAGAACCGGTAGCGGAAATTTTGAGTAGTTCAGAGAGCTGGCAAATACCACCTTTGGCTGGTCCCAGAGTGGGTGGGAATGGAGATTTTTGCAATATCCTTTTCTCTGGAGTGGGTGGAAATGGAGATTTTGCAGTATCCTTCCCTTATCATGCCCACTAAGCCACGCCCACCAAGCCACACCACACCACACCCATCAAGCCACGCCCACAGAAACGATAGTAAAAAAATTTGAATTCCACCACTGATCCAAATCCTTCCATTCCCCCCTATCCTGTCAGAGCTGAAGAAGCTTCTTGGAGGAAGAAGCAAAATGTCTTCAAAAGAAAAAAACCAAGAAAGTCCAGTTGCCTCCAGACTAAGCACCTTTGGGACAACCATGACCTGGATGACTGAGAATCTCTACAGACCATCAAGCTTTGGAGAACATTCTCCAAAGATCAGGGTCCAAGCGAAGGTAGGGTCAGGGGTCTGCTTTGGGAGGGGAGTTTTAAGAGTGAAATGGGTGCCTTAAGCATCTTCACAGGATGAGTGAGATGGGTGGCATATGAATTTAATAAATACATTCTAACATGCAGCTGACTCCCCCCAATGTGTATGAAGGACATCAGGCCAGTGAAAGATCTACCACGGGGTTCTTCTAAAATTTTGGGGTGATGAATGTCTGTACCAGCCATGCCTTTCAAAATCCAGAGATCCAATCTGGAACTAAGGAGAAATTTCTGAGAACACTTAATGAGTGGGATGACTGTTCTGTTCCGTTCCATTCCATTCCATTCCATTCCATTCCATTCCATTCCATTCCATTCCATTCTATTCTATTCTACCCTACCCTACCCTACCCTATTCTATTCTATTCTACCCTACCCTATTCTACTCTACCCTATCCTATCCTACCCTACCCTACCCTACCCTACCCTACCCTATTCTACCCTACCCTACCCTACCCTACCCTACTCTATTCTATTCTACCCTACCCTATTCTACTCTACCCTACCCTACCCTACCCTACCCTACCCTACCCTACTCCTATTCTATTCTATTCTACTGTACCCTGCCCTATTCTACCTACCCTACCTTACCCTACCTACCCTACCCTACCCTACCGTACTCTATTCTATTCTACCCTACCCTACCCTATTCTATTTTACCCTACTCTACCCTACCCTACCCTATTCTACCCTACCCTACCCTACCCTACCCTACCCTACCCTACCCTATTCTATTCTATTCTATTGTATTCTATTCTATTCTATTCTATTCTATTCTATTCTATTCTATTCTATAAGCAAGTAGTTCCACTGATTAATTCTTCTAACTGTCAAGAAATTTCTCCTTAGTCCTAGGTTGCTTCTCTCCTTGATTAATGTTGGAATCACAGTTATCAATATAACTTCTTTGTAAGATAACTAATTAGATAACTTATTTTTCCACCCACTCTCTGACATATATATATATATTACTATCCACCTTAATCTCTCAGGGTTTCTTTCTTTCTTCTTCTGTTCTTCTGCAACATTTCCTTTTAATCTTATTTACTCACCACTGCTGCCTTCTGCGGTTAGAATTCTCATTCAGCTTGGAAAAATGTGGAGGGAACGTAATTTTTTTAAATTATTTTTTGCAAAATCCAATTTCTGGATCGCCCTCTCTAAAATGCTACAGAAATCTCCCATTGGCCAATCGGCTTCAAGGTAATCAGGAAATTGTCACCACGGGCAACTATCGAAGTTCCGTATAGATCTTGGTTTTGACATTTAATCCCCCTGAGCTTTTTTCTATGGCTGGGTTATCAGCAAGATATTTCTTCCAAGGCACTGGAGAAAGAAAGGAAGGGTAGGAGGCTGTGTTGTGGTTTTTTCCATCATGTGGAAAAGGATGAGAGTGGGAAGCAGCAGTCATAATTACGTCTTCCTCTTTTCTTTTCTTTTTGGTTATATTCTTATTTTTTTTCCTGTTTTTTTTCCCTCCATTCTTCCTTTTCTTTTCTTTTTTCTTTCTGCACTTTTTAGTTCTTCTTTTTATTCTGCTCCTTTAAAAAAAATTTTGTAGTTTGACTGGGCTTTTATCTCCATCACTGTAATGCTTAATAAAATTATTTGGAAAAAAAAATGCAAACTGCAAAAGTCCTGGTAGTTTACCTTTAAAGCCTTATGTGGCTTGGGACTGGGTTATCTGAGGGATCACCTTTTTCCAGGAATCTCTTACCCATCCAAATAGATTGATCAGAATGGGCATGCTGCAGATCCCATCAGCCTAAGAGTGTTGGCTGATGGGGACCGGAAGATGGGCCTTTTCTGCAGTGGCCCCTGCTCTAGGGAGCATCCTCTCTTTGGAGATTAGAATGGCCTCAACCCTTGTTAGCCTTTTGTAAGGCCTTCAAAACCTGGACATATTCCTGGATCCTGAAGATGTTAAGAGCACCTTTTCCTGGCTTTATTGTTAATTGGCCAAATATATCGGCTGCTATGTATTTTGGTTTTGGATGTCCCTGTTGTTGTTATTGTTTTAAAATGGTATCGCATTTTAACTTAATACAATTATTAATTGTAATTATTATTTTTAATTATAAGCCACCCAGAATCATTAACTAAGATAGGTGGCTATAAAAATTGATTGATTGATTGATTGATTGAGAAAAAGGAGGAGGAGGAGGAGGAGGAGGAGGAGGAGGAGGAGGAGGAGGAGGAGGAGGAGGAGAAGAAGAAGAAGAAGAAGAAGAAGAAGAAGAAGAAGAAGAAGAAGAAGAAGAAGAAGAAGAAGAAGAAGAAGAAGAAGAAGAAGAAGAAGGAGAAGAAGATACATTTCCACACTAATAAACCTCCTTTTGCATCAGTCAAGACCAAAGATTAGTAACTTTTTTTTGGGTGCCAAACTCAGCAGCTAATGATGGAAATAATTAACAGATCAGGGTGTATCAGCTCAAAGAGGAGCAACGCGGGCTATGAATCTTCATTGTTTCTGCCTAGTTAGAAGCTTTTTGTGTTTGTTTTCTGGCTTAAAACTCTGATGACTCCAAGGGAAGAGGAGGAGGAGGAAAGGGAGGGAGGGAGGGAGGGAGGGACGAAGGAAGGAAGGAAGGAAGGAAAGGCAGGAGAGGTTGGGAGGGGAAGGGAGGGGAGGGGAAGGAAGAGAAAGAAAGAAAGAAAGAAAGAAAGAAAGAAAGAAAGAAAGAAGGAAGGAAGGAAGGAAGGAAGGAAGGAAGGAAGGAAGGAAGGAAAGGCAGGAGAGGTTGAGAGGGGAAGGGAGGGGAAGGAAAAGAAAGAAAGAAAGAAAGAAAGAAAGAAAGAAAGAAAGAAAGAAAGAAAGAAGGAAGGAAGGAAGGAAGGAAGGAAGGAAAGGCAGGAGAGGTTGAGAGGGGAAGGGAGGGGAAGGAAAAGAAAGAAAGAAAGAAAGAAAGAAAGAAAGAAAGAAAGAAAGAAAGAAAGAAAGAAAGAAAGAAAGAAAGACAGACTCAGGGCTGGGGTTGGCATCAAATCTGCTTTGTTAGTTGCTGATGTGACCTCCAGAAGGAAAGCACATTCTACATCTGTGTTTTCTGTCCTCTAAGCAAGTTCATGGGTGGCCACTAAGGCCTAATCACCAAAGGCCTGACTGCAGAGGAATCGCTGGATTGGTTTCTTGCATTTTCCCAAAATAATGCTAAAACAAAAATAGACCTAGAGAACACCCAGGAAAGAGCACTGTCCAAGATTTAAGGGTAGGGAGGGGGAACCTAATGGCCATAGAAGCAGAATGCAAACCAAGTCACAATCTTTGGGTGACAATGGTGAGATGATGATGAGGAAGAAGAAGAAGATGATGAAGAAGATGAAAATGATGATGAAGATGAAGAAGAAGATGATGAAGAAGATGATGATGATGAAGATGAAAACGATGATGATGATGAAGAAGATGAAGAAGATGATGAAAATGAAGAAGATGAAAATGAAGAAGAAGAAGATGAAAATGATGATGATGAAGAAGAAGATGAAGAAGATGAAGAAGATGATGAAGATGAAAACGATGGTGATGATGAAGAAGATGATGAAGAAGAAGATGAAAATGATGATGATGAAGAAGAAGATGAAGAAGAAGATGAAAACGATGGTGATGATGAAGAAGATGATGAAGAAGATGATGAAGAAGAAGAAGATGAAAACGATGGTGATGATGAAGAAGATGATGAAGAAGAAGAAGATGAAAATGATGATGATGAAGAAGATGATGAAGATGATGATGAAGAAGATGAAAATGAAGATGAAGATGAAGATGAAGAAGAAGAAGAAGAAGAAGATGATGAAGAAGAAGAAGATGAAAATGATGATGATGAAGAAGAAGATGAAGAAGAAGATGAAAACGATGGTGATGATGAAGAAGATGATGAAGAAGATGATGAAGAAGAAGAAGATGAAAATGATGATGATGAAGAAGAAGATGAAGATGATGATGAAGAAGATGAATACGATGATGAAGATGAAGATGAAGATGAAGATGAAGAAGATGAAAATGAAGATGAAGATGAAGATGAAGAAGAAGAAGAAGAAGAAGAAGAAGAAGAAGAAGAAGATGAAGATGAAGAAGAAGAAGAAGAAGAAGAAGAAGAAGAAGAAGAAGAAGAAGAAGAAGAAGAAGAAGAAGAAGATGCTATAACAAAAGAAAGAAGGGTTAGGGTTTTTTAACAGCTTCTAACTTTGGGAGGTTGGGCAGGTAGAGGAAGGGTCTGGTTTTGTTTCTTTACAATTAGCTGAATCATCACGGCCGCCCGTTATCATTGTACAAATCATCCATTAACTTCCTCTGGATTTTTGGCACGCTGATGAATTATGCCAGACTTTGGATGTGTGCTCTTTTCGGAAACAATTGGAACCTCGGTCCTTTGGCAAGCAACGTTTCAATTCAGAGTGGAATTTTTTTCCAGCTGATTTGTTACGTTCTTGAAAAATGAGGCCTTGCAATGGAAACGCTGACAGATTTAAACTCTGGTTGCATCAGCAAGAGCGGAAAGATTAATGGCGCAGCTCTTCCCCGCAGAACGCCTCGCGCTGCCTATTCAGGTCTTAGGTATCAGGAGATCCTGGGTGATGCTCTTAATGTGGATCCTTGGACACGAAGGTCCAAGAGACCTGGGTCAAAATTCAGAGGAGAATTACATCCCAGAAGAACAAGGAGAGAGGGAGGGAGGGAGGGAGAAGAAGAGAGGTGGAGAAAGAGGGAGGAAGAGAGAGGGAGGGAAGGAGGGAAAAAGACAGAGAGGGGGAAGGAAAAGATGGAGAGAGGGGAAGGAGAAAGAGGGAGGGAGGGGGAGAGAGAGGGAAGGAGGGAGAGAGAGGGAGGGAAAGAGAGAGGGAAATGGAGGGAGAGAGAGAGATGGAAAGGGAAGGGTGGAGAAAAAGGGTGGGACGGAGGGAAAGGGAGGGGGAAGAAGGGATGGAGAGAGGGGAGAAAGAGGGAGGGAGGGAAAGAAAGAGGAAAGGAGGGAGGGAAAGAGAGAGGAAGAGACCTGGTCCAGAACTCAGAGGGGAATTACATCCCAGAAGAACAAGGAGAGAGGGTGGGAGGGAGGGAGAGGGAGGGAGATTGAGAAAGAGGGAGGAAGAGAGGGGAGAAGGGTGAAGAGAGGGAGGGGCGGAAGGAAAAAGACAGAGAGGCAGAAGGAAAAGATGGAGAGAGGGGAGGGAGGGAGAAAGAAGGAGGGAGAAGGAGGGAGGGAGGGAAAGGGAGAGGGAGAGGGAGGGAGAGGGAGGAAGAGAGAGAGATGGAAAGGGAAAGGTGGAGAAAGAGGGAGGGATGGAGGGAAAGAGAAAGGGAGGCGGGAGGAAGGGACAGAGAGAGGGGAGAAAGAGGGAGGGAGGGAAAGAAAGAAAGAGGAAAGGAGGGAGGGAAAGAGAGAGGAAGAGATCTGGTCCAGAACTCAGAGGGGAATTACATCCCAGAAGAACAAGGAGAGAGGGTGGGAGGGAGGGAGAGGGAGGGAGATTGAGAAAGAGGGAGGAAGAGAGGGGAGAAGGGTGAAGAGAGGGAGGGGCGGAAGGAAAAAGACAGAGAGGCAGAAGGAAAAGATGGAGAGAGGGGAGGGAGGGAGAAAGAAGGAGGGAGAAGGAGGGAGGGAGGGAAAGGGAGAGGGAGAGGGAGGGAGAGGGAGGAAGAGAGAGAGATGGAAAGGGAAAGGTGGAGAAAGAGGGAGGGATGGAGGGAAAGAGAAAGGGAGATGGGAGGAAGAGACAGAGAGAGGGGAGAAAGAGGGAGGGAGGGAAAGAAAGAAAGAGGAAAGGAGGGAGGGAAAGAGAGAGGAAGAGATCTGGTCCAGAACTCAGAGGGGAATTACATCCCAGAAGAACAAGGAGAGAGGGTGGGAGGGAGGGAGAGGGAGGGAGATTGAGAAAGAGGGAGGAAGAGAGGGGAGAAGGGTGAAGAGAGGGAGGGACAGAAGGAAAAAGACAGAGAGGCGGAAGGAAAAGATGGAGAGAGGGGAGGGAGGGAGAAAGAAGGAGGGAGAAGGAGGGAGGGAGGGAAAGGGAGAGGGAGAGGGAGGGAGAGGGAAGAAGAGAGAGAGATGGAAAGGGAAAGGTGGAGAAAGAGGGAGGGACGGAGGGAAAGAGAAAGGAAGGCGGGAGGAAGGGACAGAGAGAGGGGAGAAAGAGGGAGGGAGGGAAAGAAAGAGGAAAGGAGGGAGGGAAAAAGAAAGAGGGAGGGAGATGGAGAGAGAGAGAGAGAAGGATGAACAGCATTGCCAAGGATGCTAAAATCACTAGTGGATGGTCTGGGCAGAGATAAGTATTGACCTACATGAGGAAGGCCAGTCTGGTCTAGTGGTTAAAGCATCAGGCTGAAAACCAGGAGATGACAAGTTCTAGTCCTGTTTTAGGAACGAAAGCCAGCTGCATGACTTTGGCCCGATCACCAGGAGACGGTGAGTTCTAATCCCGATGTAGGCATGAAAGCAGGCTGGGTGCTTTGAGCCAATCACCAGGCGACAGTGAGTTCTAGTCCTTTCTTTATCATGAAAACTGGCTGGGTGACTTTGGGCCAATCCCCGGGAGATTCTTGAGTTCTCCGATGTATGGACTTCAGCTACCCACAATTCCCCAGGCAGAATGTACGGCCGACTGTCTATTCCCAGAATTCTGGGATGGGAAGTTTGCACATCCTAACATTGCCATTAATTTGAGAACTGTTCCTTCAGCTCCTCTTGTGGCCGTTTAGCAGAAATCAATTCAATACCGGAGCCCAGATTGCTTTTTTTTTTTTCCTTCTTCTTTTTTTCTTTCAAGGCAAGAACTCTTTTGCAATCTAAAAAGAGGCATATTACTCAAATCAATTCCTTATAGCACTGCGGCTTCCACGGGCTCTTCTTCTTTTTTTTTCTACGGGCCGCCAGTTGCTTCAGATAACCGCAAATAAATAAATAAATATATATATATATATATATATATATATATATATATATATATATATATATATATATATATATATATATATATATATTCATTCTGTTCTATCAGGAACTCACAGGAGAGACGGCGATGGACAGAGGTCAGATACGGACGGGGCAGAGTCACGACCCCGGGCTGTCCCATTTGTTTGCTTGTCAGTTTCCCTGCCCTTGCAGCCGAGAAACTTTTAACTTGGAAATGTGCGTTTCAAGCTCTTTGCATTTTAAAGTTCTCTGAGGGCCATTTATAGTCAGGCTCATTTCATTTTAAAAGAAATAGCTCTGACCTCCTTGGTCCCTGGTCTCGAATGTATGTTTAGCAAAGGTATTTCTCAGGTTACATTGTCTTTATCCAGAAAGGCCGTTCCTTCTTCCTTCTTTTCAGCAGAAATTCAAATCCGTCGAGTTCCAGTGAAGATTTAAGTTGCAGTCAATGAGTTACATTGGTCATCCCAACGTGGAATCCTACTTTAACTAAAAGAGACCCAAATTTGTTCCTGAGTGAGGCAGTGTTGTGCTCCACCAGCAGCCTGTGGAGCTGGCAGCGGAGTCGGACAGTGAGGAGTCTGGGGAGGAACATGGGACAGTCCTGGAGTCTGGGGAAGGCCCAGACAAGGACTCTGCGTCGGAGGCAGAGATGGGGCCAGGACCATCTGGGAGTGATGTGCAGACTCCAGAACCTCCAGAGTCGGACATCAGAGAGGCAGAGAAACAGGAGGAGCCTGTTCCTAGTGCACGCATATGCAGAGTTGCCAGAAGGCAAGAACAGTTAAAACAAAAGGGACGACTCAGGAGTAAGGCCTGGAGATGATTGGCCCCTTTTCATAAGGCTTAAAAGAGGAGCAAAGGCACGTGGGCCCTTTGCAGGAAAGCAACATTGTTAATTCTGTTCCCAGTCGGCATCTCTGTTTGATTCTGGACTCTGTGTGGCTTTGCCAAGTAGGTCTTTGGCAGCGTGTCAAGGGAGATAAAGGTGGGTGATTATCCCGAAGGACTTTGTGCAACTAATCGGGACTCAGCTGTGAATGAATGTAATTCACAGCTGTTGCAATAAAAGAGGTTTTTGGGACTACTCGTGTGTTTTAATGACTCAGGAAACCTAGATCACAACAGGCAGCCTTGTAATCAGAGGTGGGCTGCTGGGGTTCGCAGGGATTCAGGAGAACCTCTAGCTAAGATTCTGTGCCGTTCGGAGGACCTTCAAATCCCACTCCTGGCTGGCCACACCCTTGCCCTCCCAGGAGTCCCCATGCAGCTGGTTTTGGATGTAGGTAAGTGCAGGACATGCACAGAGCTGCAGGGAGGGCAAAAAATGGGCCTGCTGGAAGTTTGGGCCCATTTTCAACCTCCAGAGGGCCTCCAGAGCCTGGAGAGGCTGTTTTAGCCCTCCCGGAGCCTCGAGGAAAGCCTCTGGAGCCTAACCTGACTAGGCCACACCCACCATGGCCACATCTACCCAGCAACCAGACAGAGAAACTCTTGCTAAAATTTTCGAAGCCCACCCCTGCTCGTAATAACAACAACAATAATAACGACAACGATGGAGGAAAAAATCACAAAATACAAAGAACAGCAAATAGAAGTAGGATGACAGTGGAAAAAGAAAGCCAACTTAATTCCAATAGGCGCCTTGTGTGCCATCCCAAAATGTCCTAAACATTTATTAGCATTGACAAAATCTCTGTCAGTCAATTGCAAAAGGCATCTTTACTCAGAACAGCTTAGATCTTTAATACCGTCAAACAAGAACCTCAATATGTTAACCAACAATAATAATGATGATCAACAATAACAGCAGCAACCACTTGAAAAGGGAGGATGATCTGGAAGTCTGGATGGTTGGTTGGTTGCTTGATTGGTTGGATGGATGGATGGATGAATGGATGGATGGAGACTTCCTAAGTCTCCGAAACATAGCCGAGGTCAAAGGCATTCCCAAACAAGGTGAATGATACACGTTTCTTAAAGTCATGAAATGATGTCATGTATGTATTTGCCATATTTAACATCAGAACACAAGCACTGCACTGTCTGCTTGAGCAGGCATATCTTGATGCAAGTGTCATCCTGTGGATCATCACTGCTTGCTACATATGCCATTGGCAATCCATCCATCCATCCATCCATCTACTCATCCATCCACCCACCTACCCACCCATCCAACCATCCATCCATCCATCCATCCATCCATCCAAACAACCATTCATCCATTCATCCATCCATCCATCCATCCATCCATCCACTCTTCTGCCCATCTGCCCATCCATCCATCCATCCATCCATCCATCCATCCATCCATGTATCCATCCAAGCAAGCAAGCAAGCAAAAAACCATCCATCCATTCACCTGTCTACCATTCTGCCCATCTACCCACCTGCCCGCCCATTCATTTATCCAAGCATCCATTCAAGCATCCACCCATCTGCCCATCCATCCATCCATCCATCCATCCATCCATCCTTCTCCTGCATGACACCCACCTTAAGACGCAGGTGTAGAAGCTGCTGTCTTGGACTTCCGCGGTGTGAAACCAGATGGAGTCTTCATCCTTGTTGATCCTCCCTTCCGAGAAGATAATGGGCTCTTCGAAATCCCCTTTGTTTTTGTACCACATCAGACGCAGCCCCGTGCTTTGAGCCATGCTGTAGTTTGTGCGGATATAGCTGTAGAAAAGAGCGCATTTCACGCGCACCGGCTCACCTGCCAAAGCCATATACTTCTTGAGGTCCACCAGCCAGTCAATGCAGCCATCCACTGAAAACAAAGAGTAAGAGCAGAATGTCATCGCAATTCAGATATTTCCTTTTAATTTGTTATGTGTTTTTATCTGGCTGTACACCGCCCTGAGTTCCCAGGAAGAAGGGCGGTATATAAATTCGAAGTAAAATAAAATAAAAAATAAATTGTCCAGTCTCAAGATCCAGCTGGCAATTGATCACAGCTCCCTTAATATTTCATGGTTGAGCATGACTTGGTTAAAAACTCTTAAAACAGGACCTGACTGCGTTTCCGAGAACTCCATCCTTTTAAGATGTCCCTTCTACCACTTCATTATTTTTCTCTGTTTTCAGTTCCCTTAAAGTCCTTCCGATCTCTGGCTTCGGGGACTAATTTCCAAATCACAGCATATCAAATATAATTACAATACGGTCACTTGTAACCCAGACAGGTTCTGCTCAATTTCCATTTCAAACCCATTATCGTGTATGGTATTGAGAAAGGTTAAGTTCAAGAGACATCTGATGGGGAGCTGAGAACATCCAACGTGTTCAAGAAAAAGAAGCAAAAAAGTCAAGTACTGTATGAATCTCACTCGAAAGCGAGATTAAATCCCCATTGTAACAGTTGGCAATTAAAACTCCACAATGCGGAGCTTGGAAAAGCTGGACGCAACATCCTTGCTGTTCAATGAATAGATGATTTCTCCTGATAACTTCCCCATATTCACACAACTTCCCCAGTTGTGTACACTTGAATGGGGGATAGGGAGAACCTACACAATTTTAATCATGCAGCTCTTACTCTATCCCAGGAGTCTGCAACCTTAAACACTTAAAGAGCCATTTGGACCTGTTTCCCACAGAAAAGAAAACACCGGGAGCCACAAAATCCTTCCCGTGCCTGACTATTTCTTGAGCGGCCACAAAACTAGCATATGTAGTTGAATTAAACCTTCTGTTTTCTTCTGAAACTTTTCTTTTCTTGGATTTATCCATGGTTGGCCTACCGGGGGGGTTGAAAAGCTCAATAAATCGTGTGTCAGTGGGTGTCGCACATTGGCGGTTGTGATGCATATTTTGAGTGACAGGGAGCCACAGCAGAGGGGTGAAAGAGCCACATGTGGCTCCAGAGCCACAGATTGCTGATCCCTGCTCTATCCTATTTATGGATCAGACCTGCTCTACGGTTTTCTTTATGATGTAGCCAACATCAGAGGGAAAATTTGGGAAGTTCTAACAGCTCTGCCAAGATAGAGCAGCTCTATATAATTCCTGGATCCATTTTCATTAAAATGAAAATAAAGGCTGTCATGACGTAGAAAGGAATTGCAAAAATCATTTTTGGGTTAGCATGCCTTCTTCATCCCTCCTTCTTCTTTTTTCCCTTTATTGTTGTTGTCTCATAAATACCTCCTGCAAACCTTTCTAATCATGAACAGGGATGATGGATTGCAATCAGCAGTGGGTTTCAGATATTGTTACCACTGGGTCGCTTTCCGCGCACGCCCATTGGGTACAATTCATTTGCTTAACAACCACAGAATTTGCTTAACAACCATGGCGTTCGCATAATGATGGCCACCCAAAATGCTGAAAAATCACGTCTAATCATGTGATGTATCAACTTGTGAATACAACAACTTAACGATCGCAATCCTGGCCTCAGTTATTAGACATAAGTCAAGACTAGTCATATGTGGTCAAAGCGGTGTATTAACTTCTGTACAAGATAACTTCTCATACATCAAACTCTTAATTAGCTGTCCCTCAATGAAAAGGGGTGGGGCAGCAGCTCAGCAATTAAGACGCTGGGCTTGTCGGCTGGAAAGCCAACAGCCCAGGTTCGAGACCCGAGTGCCGCGCGATGGGGTGAGTTCCCATCCTCACCTCAGCTCCAGCCAACCTAGCAGTTTGAAAGCATGCAAATGAGAGTAGATAAATAGGTATCCCTTCGATGGGAGGGTAACAGAGCTCTGTGCTGGCCCAGGTTCGAGACCCAAGTACCACACGATGGGGCGAGCTCCTGTCCTCACCTCGGTTCTTGCCAGCCTAGCAGTTCAAAAGCATGCAAATGAGAATAGATAAATAGGTATCCCTTCGGTGGGAAGATCACAGAGCTCTGTGACATCATGCTGGTGGAAACTGTCTTCCAACAGCTCTTGCTCAAGGCCTTGAAATGGAGATGAGCATTTCCCCCTATAGCTGACAACAATTATCAGAGTAAAATCCGCAGGGACTCTTTTCCAATGAAAAGGAGTTTGCATGGAAGAGACAAATTCTATTGTGCTTTACATTTTTGCATAACGATGTCATCCCACAAACAATTTGCATTGACTGCATCCCTGAAACATTATTTGATTTGCCCGATTTTGGAGCATAATGGATACACTCTTCCCATCTCACCCACCCATTAGCTCCTTCAAATGGTATTTCATTAAGCTACGGTTAAGCAGAGGAAGTAAATTATTCATAAAACCTAACTTCCTTTCTCCTGGGAATAACTTTTTTCTGATTCTTCTTCTTTATACTGTGCATTAGGATGGTACACGGGCTATAAATATTTTATTAAATTAAATATTTGCTAGTCTCTTCGTGTGTCATGCGTAAAAGACCATTAAAAAAAACTTTTCAGCAAATAACATAAATTAAGAAAACAGATTTTTTTTAAAAAAAAAAAAACACTGGGAGGTTTCCAAATGAGGTTAACAAGGGATTAAATATTTCTTTTTGATGCTAAAGAGCCTTGTCTGAATGGCTTATACAACAGATCTTGCCAATAATGCTTTAGATTTTTTAAAAAAACACAATTTTTTTTTAATTCAGCCAGCGCTTGGGCTGAATAACAGATACGATTTTGTGTAAAGAAAACTGTTCAAATTGACCCTTGAAAAACTCCACACATAGAAAACATTCTTCCTTGTTGCTTTTAAAAGCCAGACAGTGGAAACATTTGCTCTCCTCATAACATTTCATCATTCATAATTTTGACCCTGACAATAAGTGACTTCCTAGTCAGTCTTCAGATTGTCCCAGAATCTTATGTAACAATGGAAACTACAAACATATTTCAGGAGGAGGAGGAGGAGGAGAAGAAGAAGAGGAGGAGGAGAAGGAGGAGGAGGAGGAGAAGAAGAAAAGGAGGAGGAGGAGGAAGAGGAAGAAGAAGAAGAAGAAGAAGAAGAAGAAGAAGAAGAAGAAGAAGAAGAAGAAGAAGAAGAAGAAGAAGAAGAAGAAGAAGAAGAAAAGAGGAGGAGGAGGAGGAGAGGAGGAGAAGGTAGAAGAGGAAGAGGAAGAAGAAGAGGAGGAGGAGGAAGAGGACGAGGAAGAGGAAGAGGAGGTGGAGGAAAAGGCGGAGGAGGAGGAAGAAGAAGAGAAGAAGAAGAAGAGGAGGAGGAGGAGAGGAGGAGGAGGAAGAAGAGGAAGAGGAAGAAGAAGAGGAGGAGGAGGAGGAGGAGGAGGAAGAAGAAGAAGAAGAAGAAGAAGAAGAAGAAGAAGAAGAAGAAGAAGAAGAAAAAGAGAAGAAGAGGAGGAGGAGGAGAGGAGGAGGAGGAAGAAGAGGAAGAAAAAGAAGAAGAAGAAGAGAGGAGGAGGAGAGAAGGAGGAGGAAGAAGAGGAAGAGGAAGAAGACAAAGAGGAGGAGGAAGAAGAGGAAGAGGAGGAGGTGGTGGTGGAGGAAGAGGAGAAGGAAGTGGAGGAAGAGGAAGAGGAAGAGGAAGAGGAAGAGGAAGAAGAAGAAGAAGATGCATTTCCATGATAATAAACCTCCTTTTGTATCAGTCAAGACCAAAGATTAGTAACTTTTTTTGGGTGCCAAACTCAGCAGCTAATGATGGAAATAATTAACAGATCAGGGTGCATCAGCTCAAAGGGGAGCAACGCAGGCTCTGCATCTTCATTGTTTCTGCCTAGTTAGAAGCTTTTTGTGTTTGTTTTCTGGCTTAAACCTCTGATGACTCCAAAGGATATAATTACAAACAGCAACGTGTGCTGAGAAGCTGACGGAAGACTATTTATAAGAGAGCATGTAACATCTGATGACATTTTGGGGGAGGGCAAGCGAAGAAACCCTTGCGATGCGCTTAGATGAAAATCATAATGATCAAACAGAAGCTAATCAAAGTGACAATGTCCTCTCTCTTCTACAATGTCATTTTCTCTTGTCAAAAGAACACCGAGCGGGGCTTCTGTTTTACACAGCTCACACATGGCCTCGAATCTAGGTCAAAGCTGTTCCAAACAACATTTGGGGAGATGTTTGGGGAACAAAATGGCAACCCAAGGAAGGTCACAGGTCTACAGGGTCTGTGGCCTCAGGGTCAAACGTGAGTTCCACATCTAACCTCTTGGGAAAAGCCTGACAGGAAGAAGTGGAAACCTTGGGGGAAAAAATGCAATCTTCTTAGATACACCAGGAGGAGATCTCCCAAAACGGGGCTGAAAGGCTAGGAGAGGTCAAGGAGACGCTGTAATGTTGAAGAGTTCAAGCAAACTAGTCCAGAGAATGACGAGGACAATCGGGCGACTCAGTTTATGAGGACGTAAGTGAACTCCAAGGGGATGCGGTGGCTCAGTGGCTAAGACGCTGAGCTTGTCGATTGAAAGGTCGGCAGTTCAGCAGTTCGAATCCCTAGTGCCATGTAACGGGGTGAGTTCCCGTTCCTTGTCCCAGCTTCTGCCAACTTAGCAGTTCAAAAGCAGGTAAAAAACTGCAAGTAGAAAAATAGGGACCACCTTTGGTGGGAAGGGAACAGCGTTCCGTGCGCCTTTGGCATTTAGTCATGCCGGCCACATGACCATGGAGACCTCTTCAGATAGCGCTGGTTCTTCGGCTTTGAAACGGAGATGAGCACTGCCCCCTAGAGTCGGGAACGACTAGCACATATTGTATGTGCGAGGGGAACCTTTACCTTTATACCATCTGTTAGTTGGACATTAATCTTCTCAACTAAGGGTTACCACCTGATTAGAGTAAGACAAGAGTCCATGGAATTCAAGGAAAGTTGGACTTAGTCCTCTTATGGCTATGTAGGGATTCTAGGCTGATTTCTCTTTTAACTCCACCTGCAGGTTCTGCCACTGCTGATCCACTAGGGATGAGGATGGGAGGACTGGATGGGTGTTGTGTGTTGTGTTGTTTGTGTCTCTGTGTTTTTGTATTTCTACGACTGGAGCTAAAGGTGATTAGGAAAATGCCAGCAGCTCCCCAAATTTAAGAGAACTGTTATATCAATATATCTCAGTCTCTCAAGACCACTAAACAAAGCGGCAACTATCCATTAACACAGAAAGACGAGAGAAAAAAGCTGAGAACTTAAATTCTGGAGGGCACATATACAAAAGCTCTCAGTTCTTTGATAATCAACTTGTGCCCAAGACTCCATCCCTGTTGCCAATAAAGAATGCATGGCACACATTAACCTATACCACCTTTTAAATAATGGACTGGGGCTTTATATTTAAAATCTCTCCAGCATTTTAAGGATTCTGGGTGCATATTGCCCTGAATCATATCATATTTTATGAACAATTATAAGCAAGCATGTTACACCATTTCCAAGCAATTCCTCCCGCCACTTGCTGTCACCCGAATAATCTTTACATTCTCAATCTGCCTGTAATAGTTTATGTTAGCAACTGTCACCAGAGCAATTTATAACTGCGGCGTTTGTTAGACATGTCAGTCTACCTCGTTACCTCAAACCTACGTTTAAATTCAAGGCAATAAGGAAATATGAGTGAGATGGCATGTGTGACTTTATTGTTTGAACAGGCCTAGGTATGTATTAGGAATCCTGAGCATGTCCAACATTGCTTCCAACTGGGAGGGAGGGAGGGAGGGAAAAAAGGAAGGAAAGAAGGAGGGACGAGAAGGAAGGAAAGAGGGAGGGAGGGAAAAAAGGAAGGAAGGAGAGATGAGAAGGAAGAAAAGAGAACGGGAGGAAAGGAAGAAAAGGAAGGAAGGAGGAGAAGGAAGGAAGGAAGGAAGGAAGGAAGGAAGGAAGGAAGGAAGGAAGGAAAGAAGGAAGGAAGGAAGGAGAATGGGAGGAAAGGAAGGAGGGAGGGAGGAGAAGGAAGGGAGGAGAGTGGGAGGAAGGAAGGAAGGAGAGTGGGAGGAAAGGAACAAAAGGAAGGAGGGAGGGAGGAGAAGGAAGGAAGGAGAGTGGGAGGAAGGAAGGAAGGAGAGTGGGAGCAAAGGAACAAAAGGAGGGAGGGAGGAGAAGAAAGGAAGGAGAGTGAGAGGAAAGGAAGAAAAGGAAGGGAGGGAGGGAGGGAGGAAGGGAGGAAGGAGAATGGGAGGAAAGGAAGAAAAGGAAAGAGGGAGGGAGGAGAAGGAAAGAAGGAGAGTGGGAGGAAGGAAGGAAGGAGAGAGGGAGGAAGGAAGGAGAATGGGAGGAAAGGAAGAAAAGAAAAGAGGGAGGGAGGAGAAGGAAAGAAGGAGAGTGGGAGGAAGGAAGGAAGGAGAGAGGGAGGAAGGAAGGAGAGTGGGAGGAAAGGAAGAAAAGGAAGGAAGGAAGGAGAGTGGGAGGGAAGGAAGAAAAGGAAGGGAGGGAGGGAGGGAGGAAGGGAGGAAGGAGAATGGGAGGAAAGGAAGAAAAGGAAAGAGGGAGGGAGGAGAAGGAAGGAAGGAGAGTGGGAGGAAAGGAAGAAAAGGAAGGAAGGAAGGAAGGAAGGAAGGAAGGAAGGAAGGAAGGAAGGAAGGAAGGAAGGTGGGTCATGAACATGACATGAACATGACATGATAAATAAATAAATACAAAAAGTATGCATATACCCACATATATTATGGGAACAGAGAAACAAACCCCATCTAGCTCAGATGTATACATGTACATGGTAAGAAAAACGAATCTTGCGAATTTGCCAGACGGAGGGCCTAGGGGAAACAAAGCTGCTACAGAATCTGACAGCCCTGCTAGAGGCCCTTCAAAAACCTCCTCCCATTTTTCCTTGGGTTTAACCAGGGTTCTTCTTCTGAAGCCGAAGATGGCCGGAGAGCTGTCTCGTACAAGTGCCCTCTATCAAACCAGACCTAAGGTTGACCCACCTAAAAAGAAATGGCTCTTCCGAGTTGGAAGCCAGAGGTTTCTTCCCCACCCCATGTATCGATTGGCCTCTGGACCTCCAGTTTGCCGAGTGGGTCCTTCCCCACCGACCCCACAACCCTCCTGGATTCCAGAGGTCCCAAATTATTGGCTTCAAAGCAGCACGATCATTTCATCCAGATCAATAAGGCTGAGGAGCTTAGGAGACCCCTGCGTCTCCTCTGGATCGCCCCCATTGTTCTTTGAAGAGTCTCTTTTCTGGCTTCCCGTTCAACATCTGGCAGCGCTAATTTCCACAGCAATGAAGCCAATTAACATTTCCACTCAAATGACAGGGGGAACCTTTGCTTGAAAAGGTGTTGACCCTTTTTTTTCCCCGAGACTGAGGTTTGTCATTTCTTCTTCTCCTCCCGCTTCAATTCATTAGCTGGATGCTGTTGCAGAATTTAAATAGCTCCCGCAATGACCGAAGATACTCAGGCGCTGGGTGGCCATGGAGAAGAAGATGGCGAGATTCAAAGCGAAAGGACTGTTCCAATCAATCAGGATAGTGCTGGAAGGGACCTTAGAGGTCTTTTAGTCCAACCCCCTGCTCAAGCAGGAGACCCTATATCCAGAGGTGGTATTCACTTACCTTCGCTACCGGTTCGCAAATGTGAGCATGGGCGGGTGGTACCGGTTTGCCTGAACTGGATAGAACCAGCTGAATACCACCACTGCCTATACCCGTGATGGCGAACCGACGGCATGTGTAGCCATATCAGTGGGCATGCCAGCTCAGCTCTGGAGTGCCAGCCGGCTGATTTTCGGGCTTTCTGGGCACACCAGAAGTAGGAAAAACAGGCTGTTTCCTGCCTCCGAAGGGCCTGGTGATGGGGGGGTGGGGGTGGGAAAGGCCCATTTTTCTTTCTCACCTGGCTCCAGATCCTCTCTATGCATCTGGGGAGGATGAAAATAGCCTTCCCCACTTCCTTGGAGGCCCTCTGGAGGCCTGGAGAGATTCCTAGAGAGACTCCTAGAGAGGCTCTGGAGGCTGGGGACAGCAAAAAAGTCACTTCCTGTCCCACCGGGAGTTGGGAAATGGACCGTTTCAGGCCTCCGAGGGATTGGACATTCCAGATCTAGGTGATATTTTCTCATTCTCTGTCTCTCTCTCTGTCTCTCCATCTCTGTCTCTGTCTATCTCCCTCTCTTCCTCCCTCCCTCCCCCCCCCCTCTGTTTGTTCTTATCCTTGTTGGTTGGTTGTTTTTAACCAATTAAGAAAGACTAAAAAAAAATTGCAAAATTGTTTTGTTTGCCCACTGCAAAAAAAAAAAAATTTCCTGTTGCGCCCTGACAGTGTAATAAATGCAATTTGGATTATTTGCATATAAAAGGCATTATCATGATGTCCTCCTTGCAAATGAATCCAATGGGATGACTTTGAAAAAAGAAAAAAAATATCCTTTTGTAAACGTACTTGTATCAAGTTTTTGCTTAATCCAAAAATCAAGCTGTGTCGGGCTGTCAGCTTCCAGCCTTCTCTGATGCTTCTCCAAATCTTGTCTTAATCTCTTTTAAGACTCGACATAATTGAGAATAATTGGCGCTTGTGGTATCTTGATGTTTATGGAAGGGAAATAATAAGGTGCCGGGAATAAAAACCCCAACCCAGCCGTGCAGTTCTCTGTGTGAATAAAACTGAGATAAATTTTGAGTCTCTGTGACAGTCAGCCCAGCTGTCGTTGCCATTACAATGCGATCTTTTGCCAGTTTAAGATCAAATGTTTTTTTTTTAAATAATAATAATAATAAGCAAGGTGATAAGAACCAAAGCTTCCCCTCTTTCCTTCTTCAGGATGGATCAGTAGGTTTAAAGTATTTGATGCCAGACTATGTAAACTCATTTCTGAAACGGAGGAGGAGGAGGAGGAGGAGAAGGTGGGGCGGGAGAGGGGAGAGGAAGGGTGGAGAAGGAGGAGGAAGAGGAGAAGGAGGAGGAGAAGTGGGAGAGGGAAGAGGAAGGGTGGAGGAGGAGGAAGAGGAGGAGGGGTGGGAGAAGGTAGAGGGGAGAGGAAGGGGAAGGAGGAGGAAAAGGAAGAGAAGGAGGAGGAGGAGAAGAAGAGGAGGAGGAAGAGGAAGAGGAGGAGGAAGAGGAGGAAAAGAAGAGGAGGAGGAGGAGGAGGAAGAGGAGGAGGAGGGGTGGGAGAGGGAAGAGGAAGGGTGGAGGAGGAGGAGGAGGAGGAGGGGTGGGAGAAGGTAGAGGGGAGAGGAAGGGGAAGGGGAAGGAGGAGGAAAAGGAAGAGAAGGAGGAGGAGGAGGAGAAGAGGAGGAGGAAGAGGAAGAGGAGGAAAAGAAGAGGAGGAGGAGGAAGAGGAAGAGGAGGAGGAGGGGTGGGAGAGGGGAGAGGAAGGGGGAGGGGGAGGAGGAAGAGAGGCAGGAGAAAGAGGGGTGGGAGAGGGGAGAGGAAGGAGGGAGGAGGAGGAGAAGGAGGAGAAGGAGGAGGTGGAGAAGAGGAAGAGGATGAGGAGGAGAAGGAAGAGGAAGAGGAGGAGGAGGAGGAAGGGGGAGGAGGGGAGGAGGGGAGAGGAATGGGGGAGAAGGAGGAGGAGGAGGAGGAAGAAGAAGAAGAAGAAGAAGAAGAAGAAGAAGAAGAAGAAGAAGAAGAAGAAGAAGAAGAAGAAGAAGAAGAAGAAGAAGAAGAAGAAGAAGAAGAAGAAGAAGAAGAAATTCAAAGAATGTTGGCCAATGGGCCAAGCCAAAATGGGTAGGTTTTGACTTAGAGGCTGAGGGCTGCTAACCAGTGAAACCATCTTGGCATTTCCAACAAAACCCTCTTCCAAGCCTACTCTGAAATAAGGGGCTTTTCACTCGTTCGCTCTAGGAAAGGGTCGCTTGGATTAAGCTTCACCAAACTGCCTTAACATAACCCACCATTTACACGTTACTTCTGCCTCTTATTCAACGCTACCGCCGGAGATTTCCGTTTACCCCAGCGCTCCAACACCGAACGGTAACGTCTACAATCAACAGCTAATGAGATTTAAATTGGCAACAGGCTCAGCTTCCATTTAAAGAAAATGTTATTGATTTTTTTTTTTTGTTTTAATAGAAGAACAACTTAATGAAAAAAAATGGGATTCATTGAGATTTCGCCGGAACAGACCAAGCAATTCATCACCACCAAATGAATACGCAGAAGTTATTTACATATTTCAGGCCACTTGAGGAGGCTAATCACCCAGGCATCATTTTCTTAATTGCATTTGGGGCAGAAATTAAAGGCCAGGCGAGGAACGCCACTGCAGAGCAAGCTTTTCTAAGACACATTGCTCCTTTCCCAAAGTTAATGGCTTGTGTTCTCCGTAGACTTGGGACCCATAAAAGTGGGGAGCAGAAATCCGGTCCTTAGCTTGATAAATATCTCCCTAACTCGGTAAAGCAAGGTACATAAATTGTCGGTGGAGGCTCCAACTCTCTCCTGCCTTTTTGAAGACCTGCAACACGTACGATCAGATGGAGACCAATCAGGGGTGAAATGCTACCGGTTCGGGCCGGTTTACCCGAACCGGTAGTAAAAAAAAATGCTTTAAAAAGTTTTTAAAAAAAGTTCCAACAATCGCGCAGCCCAGCTGATCACCAGAACTTTTTTTTTTTTTTACTTTTTTTGAAAGCAATTTTTTTACTACCGGTTCGGGCAAATAGGTAGTAAAAAAAAGCTTTAAAAAAGCAAAAAAAAGAAAAAAAAAGTTCCACGATCAGCTGTGACAATCAGCGGTGGCAATCAGCTGTGCTGCATTTTTTTATTTTTTTTTTACTTTTTAAAGCATTTTTTTAACTACCTATTGCCCGAACCGGTATTGTAAAGTGTGATAGTTTGTTTTTGAGCTCTCGGTGACTCTGTGAGGTTCCTGCTCGCTGCAGGGGCCCTTCTGTGTGAAGTCCAGCTGGTTTTGCATTGTGTGTGAGTCAGTTGTGTAGCTTTTGTGTTATTTTTGTGTAAAATATGATAGTTGGTTTTTCCGGTCACATGACCACCAAGCCACGCCCACCAAGCCACGCCCACCAAGCCACACCCACAGAACTGGTTGGGAAAATTTTAGTGCAACCTTGTGCACTACAAAAAGAGGACATAAGTCAGGGGTGTCCCATCTTGGCAGCTTTAAGACTTCACTTCAATGCCAACATTGTGAATTCAGTTTCAATGCCAATGTTTGCACCATCGCCCACTACAGAAGGAGGATCTAAGTCAGGGGGTGTCCAATCTTGGCAGTTTTAAGACTTGTGGACTTCAACACCAGCATTGTGAATTCAATTCAACACCAACATTTGCACCCTCAAGCAGTACAGAAGCTATGCGAAGAGTGTCCAATCTTGGCAACTTCAAGATTTGTGGACTTCGATTCCCAGAATTCTGGAAACTGGGAAATTCTGGGAGTTGAAGTCCATCAGTTTTAAAGTTACCAAGATTGGACATCCCAGATCTAGGTGATATTTCCTCATTCTCTCTGTCTATCTCTCTGTCTCTCTCTCTCTCTCTCTGTCTCTCTCTCTGCCTCTCTGTCTCTGTCTCTCCCTCTCTCCCTCTGTCTCTCTCTCTCTCTGTCTCTCTCTCTGCCTCTCTGTCTCTGTCTCTCCCTCTCTCCCTCTGTCTCTCTCTCTCACTGTCTCTCTCTCTGCCTCTCTGTCTCTGTCTCTCCCTCTCTCCCTCTGTCTCTCTCTCTCTCTGTGTGTCTTTCTGTTTCTCTCTCTCTCTGTGTCTCTCTCTGTCTCTCTGTGTGTATGGGTCTCTCTCTTTCTCTGTGTGTCTCTGTGTGTGTGTGTGTGCGTGTGTGTGTGTGTGTGTGTGTCTGTCTCTCTGTCTGTCTGTCTTTCTGTCTCTGTTTCTATCTCTCTCTCTCTCTCTGTCTCCCTGTCTCTCTCTGTCTTTCGTTCTCTCTCTCTGTGTGTGTGTGTGTGTGTGTCTGTCTCTCTCTCTGTGTCTGTCTCTCACTCTGTGTGTGTGTCTGCCTCTCTCTGTTTCTGTCTCTCTCTGTATGTGTCTGTCTCTGTCTGTCTCTGTCTGTAACTCTGTGTGTGTCTGTCTGTCTCTGTCTCTGTCTCTCTATCTGTCTGTCTATGTGTGTGTGTGTGTCTGTCTCTCTGTCTCTTTCTCTCTGTGTGTCTCTGTCTCTGTCTCTCTGTCTCTCTGTGTGTGTGTGTGTGTGTGTGTGTGTGTGTCTGTGTCTGTCTCTCTCTCTCTCTCTCTCAAAACTAGCCACTCAACCCTATAAATGTGACCTTTTTCCAGTGTGCCCCTAATAGAAAAAGCAAGAAACCAGTAGATAAGTCATCCTATTTACTTATAGATAAGCGCCTAATTTTACACAGAGCACTCATTCGAATTTTTGTGTTACAATCTTTTCTTTTCAGTAAATACTATTAACCAAAGCGCTTAAATTCTCATCCCTTGGCGTAATTGTTTCCAACGCAGACAGGAAGTTTAACAACCTTTTTTAACAAATGATTTTTGACGAGTGTATAGTCCTAATAATTGAGGTCCCTCATTTTGAGAACAATGAAAGGGTTAGCATGGAGATGTAGAAGAGAAAAGATTAAGCTGGAAGGGTTTTTCATTTTTTTTCTTTTTTTGCTCTCTGAATAGTAACAGAGAAGGGGAAGAATACCAAGCAGAGGTTGTGACTCTAATTAAAATTTAATTGACTTGCTCGCCTTTGGTCACTTCATTCACACAAACTGATACCATGTATTACCGGAAGCCAATAGTCTTTAAGGCTTGACTCATTCTGCAACCCAAAAAGACTTCAGAGGATAATTAGAACTGCAGAAAAAAACAATTGCTACCAACCTGCCTCCCATTGAGGACCTATATACTGCACGAGTCAAAAAGAGGGCTGTGAAAATATTTACAGACCCCTCGCATCCTGGACATAAATTGTCTCAACTCCTACCCTCAAAACGACACTATACAGCACTGCACACCCGAACAACTAGATACAAGGACAGTTTTTTCCCAAACGCCATCACTCTGCTAAACAAATAATTCCCTCAACACTGTCAAATTCTTTACTAAGTCTGCACTACTATTAATCTTCTGATCGTTCCTATCACCCATCTCCTCCCACTTATGACTGCATGACTGTAACTTGGTTGCTTGTATCCTTATGATTTATATTGACTGTTTCCTAATATGATTTGATTGCTTATTTGTTCCCTATGACTATCATTAAGTATCGTACTTTATGATTCTTGACGAATGTTATCTTTTCTTTTATGTACACTGAGAGCATATGCGCCAAGACAAATTCCTTGTGTGTCCAATCACACTTGGCCAATAAAGATTCTATTCTATTCTATTCTATTCTATTCTATTCTATTCTATTCTATTCTCTATTCCATTCCATTCCATTCCATTCCATTCTTATTCCAATCTTCTATTCTATTCTATTCTATTCTATTCTATTCTATTCTATTCTATTCCATTCCATTCCATTCCATTCTTATTCCAATCTTCTATTCTATTCTATTCTATTCTATTCTATTCTATTCTATTCTATTCCATTCCATTCCATTCCATTCCATTCTTATTCCAATCTTCTATTCTATTCTATTCTATTCTATTCTATTCTATTCTATTCTATTCTATTCTATTCCATTCCATTCCATTCTTATTCCAATCTCCTATTTTCTATTCTATTCTATTCTATTCTATTCTATTCTATTCTATTCTATTCTATTCTCTATTCCATTCCATTCCATTCCATTCCATTCCATTCCATTCTTATTCCAATCTCTATTCTATTCTATTCTATTCTTGCATATTTTTTATATGCAGTCAGTCCAATGCATCCAAATATGAATTTGCTCCAACAGTTAAACAACGCTTCACCGTTGAATGATTCACAAGTGGTTTTGCATTCTTAGAATTATTGCATCATTTTGATGCCACAATTTTACCAAGGACGGTATCGCTGGTCCACCCAGGATGGCAACCTTGGGCCACATTTTGTAACAGTTCAATTTTTTTAAAAAAAAAAAAATCAACACGGCCATGGCACCCGAAGAGACCCTTTGCTAAACAACGAAAAACAAACCCTTTTCTCTGAAGTCATAATTTTCTGCTAAAAAAAAAAATCCATAGCCAACCACTTCTCTGATCTTTGGTGGCGCGGTGCACAAGGGCCATAAATAGAAGGGCACAGATGGGTGATTTAATGTCTCCCATTTTGCCACCTTATTTAGCAATCAAACAACGATATTCTGCATCCCTTGCAGGCTTCAAGCTGCCTTCAAGCGTGGCTCATGGAGAGCGTATTGCACGAATATCTCTCTGACTCAATCAAGAGCTCGCTTCTTATTCACGCATCACTGCAGAGAAGCTATCTCAAGCAATCAGAATAGAACTGGAAGGAACCTTAGAGGTCTTCTAGTCCAACCTCCCTTCCTCAAGCATACATTTATTTATTTATTTATTTATTTATTTATTTATTTATTTATTTATTATTTATTTAAATTTGTATACCGCCCTTCTCCCGAAGGACTCAGGGCGGTGAACAGCCAAAATTAAAATACATACAATATAAAATTTAAAATAATTTAAAAGCAGAATTAAATCGAATTGGCTTCCCAAAAATTAAAACCCATTACCCTTAAAATAACCCATTAAAATTTTAAGCCAGCCCAGCTTGCTGAAATAGGAAGGTCTTCAAAGGTCGACGGAAGGTCCGGAGGTCCGGGATCAGTCGTATTCCTGGGGGTAGCTCATTTCAGAGGGCGGGTGCCCCCACAGAGAAGTCTCTCCTCCTGGGGGTCATCAGTCGACATTGCTTGACTGACCGCACCCTGAGGAGGCCCTCTCTGTGGGACCGAGTTGGCCGGTGGGAGGTTATCGATGGCAGAAGGTGGTCTCGCAAATAACCGGGCCCTCAGCCATGGAGCGCTTTAAAGGTAAGAACCAATACCTTGAAGCGCACCTGGAAGACCACCGGAAGCCAGTGCAGCTTGCGCAGACAAGGTGTCAAATGGGAACGCCATGTCGCCCCCATAATTACCTGCGCGGCCGCATTCTGGACCAGCTGGAGCTTCCGAGTGCTCCTCAAGGGGAGCCCCATGTATACATTTCATTTCGGGCAAATGACTGTCTGAACAACCAGGGGGGCACTTGCCCAGATTCGTCTGGTGCGCCAGTTGCGCCCCTACCTGGACCGTGATGCCCTACGCACAGTCACTCATGCGCTCGTCACCTCCCAGATCGACTACTGCAATGCTCTCTACGTGGGGCTGCCCCTGAAGACCACTCGGAGGCTTCAGCTGGTGCAGAATGCGGCCGCATGGGTAGTGATGGGAGTGTCCCGACATTCTCATGTTACACCCCTCCTGCGGGACCTGCATTGGCTACTGGTTGCCCTCCGGGTGAGATTCAAGGTGCTGGTAATCACCTATAAAGCCCTACAGGGCTTAGGCCCGGGATATTTGGCAGACCATCTGCAGCCAGCGATGGCTCTCCATCGCCCGGTACGTTCCCACAGGGAGGGCCTCCTTGGGGTGCCGTCGGCCAGGCAATGTCGGTTGGCGACCCCTAGGGAGCGGGCCTTCTCTGTGGGCGCACCTACCCTGTGGAATCAGCTCCCCCTGGGGCTCTGGGTGGCCCCTGACCTTCGCTCTTTCTGCTGTGGCCTTAAAACATGGCTATTCCACCTGGCCCGCTTGGACTGAAGGGGTTTTAGAGGGCATTTTAATGGTTTTTATAGTTTTATTGGGTATTTTTTAAAAAATTGAACGTTGTGTGTTTTGTTGCGAGCCGCCCTGAGTCCTTTCGGAGATAGGGCGGCATATAAATCCAAATAATCAATCAATCAATCAATAAACCAAGCTCAGAAAGCACCAAGGATCCTACATCGTCCTCCTCTTCCTGTACTCCTCAAACCTCACTCCCTTCTCGCACTGATGGTATTACCTAGTTGGGTAATAAAACGTCTGCAAGAGAACCACCAAGCTCAGAGAGCACCGAGGATCCCACATCCTCCTCCTCTTCCTGTACTCCTCAAACCTCACTCCCTTCTCACACTGATGTTATTACCTAGCTGGGTAATAAAATGTCTGCAAGAGAATCACCAAGCTCAGAGAGCACCGAGGATCCCACATCCTCCTCCTCTTCCTGTACTCCTCAAACCTCACTCCCTTCTCACACTGATGTTATTACCTAGCTGGGTAATAAAATGTCTGCAAGAGAACCACCAAGCTCAGAGAGCACCGAGGATCCCACATCCTCCTCCTCTTCCTGTTCTCCTCAAACCCCACTCCCTTCTCACACTGATGATATTACCAAGTCGGGTAATAAGAGAACCACCAAGCTCAGAGAGCACTGAGGACCCCCCTCCCCCGTTCAACCCTCAACTACAAATATTATCTTCTATTGGTCCTTGTCCATGCTCCAAGCTGCAGGTAATCTCCCAGACAGGAAGCCATGAAGAAAAGCGACAGTTCCTGATTTTGATCTCAACACGGCTTGGCCCGGCCATGGCAACCGGAGAGGTGAACACAAGGTGACAGAAGAGTCAGCGCTGAATATTTTTAAGTCAAAACGTGTTTCTATCTCCCCCGGGAAACAGGTTTCAGACTTGGCTCCGAGATCAACAGGACAAGGTGTCAAGGACAAAAGTATCACCACCGTCTTTCCAGGTTAGGGTTTCTGCTTATTCGGCGTTCTTTCTGCGTAGTTCGACGTCTTCGCGCGGGGCTACAGCGTGAAAGTGCCGGAGACGATGCTCCTCAGCTCCCGTCAAAACAGGAGGGTTCTTTTTCTCACCCCCTCCAATTCGCGTGGAAGGAGATACGAAGGATAAACGATGAATTTATGCCGCACATCAGCAAAAGCGGCTTCGTGTGAGTGTCTCACCAGTGGGGAGAAGGGAGGTCAGACACATTCTAGGTCAAAAGCTCGCGCCGTTGTGGCTTTTCAATTTGGTTTTAAATGACCTCAAGAAAAAGCCATCTCTGAAGAAAGGATGAAAGTGCTGACGCCGCAAAGGGCTAAGCGTCGTGAATACAAAGGAGGCGGCTTGCTAAGTCCCATATTGATGAAGGAGGTATATTACACCTCTCTGATCTCCATCCTATCTGAGACCCGAAAGAGGGAAGGAGAAAAAACGTCTTCAGCAACTATCGACTCCTCAACCTCGGTTGACGCTGGAAGTACACGTTGCAAGAGGAAGCAAAAATGGGCCTGGTAGCTCAGCAGACTGAAAGCATTGTGATTAACACCAGCTGTCTGCAATTACTGTAAGTTCAAATCTCACCAGGCTCAAGGTCGACTCAGCCTTCCATCCTTTCTAAGGTGGGTAAAATGAGGACCCAGTTTGTGGGGGCAATAAGCTGACTTTGTATAAATATACAAAAGGATGAAGGCTATTGCTTAGCACATTGTAAGCCGCCCTGAGTCTCCGGAGAAGGGCGGCATATAAATCAAATTTAAAAAAATAAAATAATAATAATAATAAAAATAAATAAAATAAATAAATTAAAAATTAATAAATTTAAAAAAAGGCTAATACTTGGGGCCTTTGGGAAAACAAAACAAAACTTGTTCTTATTTATACCACACTGCCAATACTGTGGAGGCGTTGGTGTTCTTTGAGGTTGGTGGTTTTTCTGGCGGACGTTTCATTACCCTAGTAGGTGACATCATCAGTGCTTAGAAGAGAGTGGGGGTTTGCTCCCGTTTTATATACTAGTGGCTTGTCCTATCAGTGTTGGTGGGAAGGGAGGGAGGGAGGGAGGGAGGGAGGGAGGGAGGGAGGGAGGGAAGGAAGGAAGGAAGGAAGGAAGGAAGGAAGGAAGGAAGGAAAAATAGAAGGGAGGGAGGAAAGGCGGGAGAGGCAGGGAGGGAGAGAGGGAAGGAAGGAAGGAAGGAAAGGCAGGAGGAAGAGGGAAGGAAGGAAGGAAAGGCAGGAGGAAGAGGGAAGGAAGGAAGGAAAGGTAGCAGGGAGGGAGGGAGGAAAGGCAGGAGAGAGGGAGGGAGGGAGAAAGAAAGGAAAAGCAGAAGAGAGGGTGGGAGGAAGGAAGGAAAGGTAGCAGGCAGGGAGGGAAGAAAGGCAGGAGAGAGGGAGTGAGGGAGGAAAGAAGGAAAGAAAGGCAGAAGGGAGGGAGGGAGGAAAGGCAGGAGAGAGGGAGGGAGGAAAGGCAGGAGAGAGGGAGAGAAGAAAGAAGGAAGGAAAGGCAGAAGGGAGGGAGGGAGGAAGGGCAGGAGAGGGGGAGGAAGGAAGGAAAGGCAGAAGGGAGGGAGGGAGGAAAGAAGGAAGGAAAAGGAGAAGGGAGGGTGGGAGGAAGGGCAGGAGAGGGGGAGGAAGGAAGGAAAGGCAGGAGAGAGGGAGGGAGGGAGGAAGGAAAGGCAGCAGGGAGGGAGGGAGGCAGGGCAGGAGAGAGGAAGGGAGGAAGGAAGGAAAGAAAGGCAGAAGGGAGGGAGGGAGGAAAGGCAGGAGAGAGGGAGGGAGGAAAGGCAGGAGAGAGGGAGAGAAGAAAGAAGGAAGGAAAGGCAGAAGGGAGGGAGGGAGGAAAGAAGGAAGGAAAAGGAGAAGGGAGGGTGGGAGGAAAGGCAGGAGAGAGGGAGTGAGGAAGGAAGGAAAGGCAGGAGAAGAGGGAGGGAGGAAGGGCAGGAGAGGGGGAGGAAGGAAGGAAAGGCAGGAGAGAGGGAGAGAAGAAAGAAGGAAGGAAAGGCAGAAGGGAGGGAGGGAGGAAAGAAGGAAGGAAAAGGAGAAGGGAGGGTGGGAGGAAAGGCAGGAGAGAGGGAGTGAGGAAGGAAGGAAAGGCAGGAGAAGAGGGAGGGAGGAAGGGCAGGAGAGGGGGAGGAAGGAAGGAAAGGCAGGAGAGAGGGAGGGAGGGAGGAAGGAAAGGCAGAAGGGAGGGAGGGAGGAAAGAAGGAAGGAAAAGGAGAAGGGAGGGTGGGAGGAAAGGCAGGAGAGAGGGAGTGAGGAAGGAAGGAAGGGCAGGAGAGGGGGAGGGAGGAAGGAAAGGCAGCAGGGAGGGAGGGAGGCAGGGCAGGAGAGAGGAAGGGAGGAAGGAAGGAAGGAAAGGCAGGAGAGAGGGAGGAGGGAGCTTTATTAAAAGTAATGACCTTTGCAAAAATTTCCTGCTTCCAAGCATTCTCATTTTGAACCTCAGCCAATGGGAAGAGCCTTGGTTGTAGCTTCCAGGCTGCCGGGGGACTTAACCACGAGCAGGTTTCCTTCGAATAACAGATGGGCCAGCCCTGTTCTTCCAGCAGATGCCTTTCCACCGGGTCGCCTTTGGACAATTCTGCGGGTCTCGGCGGAACCCGAGTTTACACTTGGCGCATCTGTGCTGGAAGCCCCCTGCCTTTAAAATGACTTTACGGAAAAGTTCACGGGCTACAACAACATTAAGATAATGACAAGGCAGTGACAAATGCACCAGGGAGGAAGACTAAATAAAATCAATTAGCATTCGAAATCCAGGCTGAGCTCTTGGCAGACCTGTGTCAATTGTCGGGACCAAATATTGTGTGACTCTTGTCCAAAAAAAAGCAGCAAGCACTGTAAAAAAACATTCCAAAATGATAAGGAAGGAAGCCACACGCGGTATTTAAAAAAACCCCGCCCTCAACTCCATTTTTGTCAGCTGCACCAGAACCATAAACCCCTGTGGTTCTGCTTCACCATTAAACCATCTTTCCAATCAGCCTCCATGTTTCCAGTGTCTTCCTCCCAACTTGGAACTAAACCAGATATGAATATTTCTTCCCACGCACACCATACAAGTTTTCAGTGCATCGCTTGGGAAATCCCAAAAAGGGAAAAAAAAATGTGTCTAAGCAAGAACCTCCTAACAAGATGAATTTTAATGAAATCTCTTCTTTTGTTGTTGTGGTTGAGGTTAGCTGTCTTTTTTTTCCTTCCCAACTGGGGCCCTGAGTGGATTCTCCCAACAGATGGAAAAGTCCAGTTCAACATGAACCTTTGGCTCAATTATAGCGTTATCGAGACAGAATATGGATTTGAAGAGTGCAGTCAAAAAGTCTCCAAGACAGCTGGGCATGCAGATTTAACCAAAAAAATGTTTTCGTATCTCCTTTTTTTTTTTTTTTAATTTGATTTATATGCTGCCCTTCTCCAGAGACTCAGGGCGGCTTACAATGTGCTAAGCAATAGCCTTCATACTTTTGTATATTTATACAAAGTCAGCTTATTGCCCCCACAAACTGGGTCCTCATTTTACCTACCTTTGAAAGGATGGAAGGCTGAGTCAACCTCGAGCCTGGCGAGATTTGAACTTGCAGTAATTGCAGGCAGCTGGTCTTAATAACTGGGTGCTTTAGACCACTGTACTACCAAGGCTCTTAATTTGAGCCTCTCACCACAGAAAGGATTTCTTAAAACCACAAGAGTCAACATTTTCATGGGAACATTTTCCCGTGCATTTAATGATTTAATAATTATTTAATCATTTCTCGATTATATTTATATCACAGGTGGGATTCACTTACCTTCCCTACTGGTTTGCAAATGTGAGCATGCTCAGTACACTCATACACGCCGCCTTCTCTACATGTGCAGTACTCGCGCATTATGTCTGGATGGGTAGGCAGAGCCTCCCACAATCGCCGCTACCAGTTCGCCCGAACTGAAGAGAACTGGCTGAATCCCACCACTGATTTATATGCTACTCATCTTGCTATTGAACCAACGTTATCCTAGGGTGCTTTGTGTGCTCCAAAGGTTTATAATATTAGGCGATTTTATTCTCGTCTTTATTTTTAGTTCTTTGCTTTCCTCTTCCTTCCAAACGGTAAATTGGCCAGATTAGAAAGAAGTCGAATCAATACATGAACAAATAAATAAATGATGAAGGAGACACAATCCAAAAATTCAAAGGAAAATAAACAAAGGATTTTATAGTTACCGTAGTGCGAGATATGGTTAACGCAGATTGGGGAAGGGGGAACCTTCCTGCTTCATTTTTATGCCAGGTGGGAAAAATCAGGACTACACGTTAAATTCCAGTTCAAATTCTTACTCAAATATTTACACAAGAATCTAGTCAACTAATGGTCAGCGCTAAATCGATGCTAAATAAGAGCTAATGGAATTCAAAGGACTTTGAATGTTTGCAGACAGGTAGCAATTCTAAGCTATGTTCTCTTTTGACTCTGCCCCCAGTTCTGCCTCTTCTTCTTCTTCTACATTCTACCTGTTCTGACCTAGGCTTCCTTAAAAAGCATGAAGTAGAGTCTTGGTCCCGGCAAAACCCCTTTTATTTACACGACTGTGAATTCCTTTCATTCACAGTCAGCAAGGCCGGGCAAACAGTCTTTCAGAGGAATATTTATCAACACAAACCTTATCTCGCTTGGAAAGCTGCCACGTAACTTGTTTCCAAATGCAGAGTAAGGCAAAACTTGGCACAGAGTCTCTAAGAATCACAAACAGAACTTTCCACTTGTCAGGTTTCGAGGTCGTCTCAAATAAATTGCATTTCAAACAAAGTCTTTGATGAAGAACTTCCATTTATTAAGCACGATATTATAACTCCGACTCCATCACAGCCAACACTGACTTCCAGACCCAAAACTCTCCCTTTCCGTTCCCCACTCCTCTGCACTCATTGGCCATCTTCCAAGTCACTCTACCCCTAATCTACTGCTCCAGCTCAAAGGAATTTCCCCCCTCCCATCCCATCTCCTAGGGGATATTATCTCCAGGGAAAATAAGTAGGTGAAAAGTCAAACGTCCCTTTCCAGACGCCTCCGCTTCTCCTTCTTATGTCAGCACTAGAGTAAATGCAGCTTGAAGTGCTGACACCACTCTTGCAACGACCAAACGAAAAAATTGTTTCCTGCAAAAGCCCCCTCTCTGTTCACTCCTCTTTTGTTTCCTATGGGAGGGGCCAATCACCTCCAAGGTGTGGCTTTACTCCCAAGTCGACCCTGCTTTTTTAGTTGTTCTTGTTTTCTGGCAGCTCTGCGCATACGCACACTGAGAACAGGCTCCAGCTGTTCCTTTGCCTCGCTGCTGTCTATCTCCCTCTCTGTTCTGATGCAGAGCCCTCGTCCGAGTTTTCCCCAGCCTCCAGGACTGGCCCATGTTCCTCTCGAACCTCCTCACTGTCTGACTCTGCTGCCAGCTTTGCTGGCCACTGGCAGGCCACAACACTACCATATAATGGGACCAAAGGGAATTTGCTTTTGAGATTTTTTTTCGGGCAGAATGTTACTCTTTTTCCCCTTCTCTCTCCTAATTCCCCAATTGCTGCTTTATCTTCTCTCCACCTTTCCCTTCCCCCTTCAAACAAATCCTCGCACTACTCAATGCCTTCCTTGCCTTCTGTTTCTCTCTTCCATTCTCTAGAATCAACCTCTGCAAAACAACATGAAGATTTAATGATTTGAACCGTGAGTCTGACAATGAATATTCGGTTCAAAAGCCAGAGGCATCTCTCAGCCGAGGCCAGAATTGGCACCTTTGCGATAAAGAGAGTAAAATCTATTCCTTAGAATTAAGGAATTCCTCCAAGTAACCATAAAACAGGAGTAAATGATTTTTCCGGCAGATTACAATTTCCTATTTTTGTCAAGCTGGTGAAAACATTACACCGGAGATCTTTTGTCCCACCTCAGTACTTACTTTGTAGTTGGAAATGGCAAAGATTTAAAGCTGTAATTTGATATTGTCTCTAACCTGTAATGTAATGAAAGTGGCTATTGGGTTTTCCCTCGCAGGTAGGAAGCCGTCAAAAAGAAAGCAAAAAAATAAAATAAAATAAAAAATACAGGTGATATATCTCCCTGGCCATTACTTAAATTTCATATAAAAATATGAAAAATCACTTGCTGCATTGCTGTGCTCCCTAAGAAAAGGAAGCATTTTAGACTGTTTACAAAGATGGTGGAGAATTACAGTTTTTCAAGGGATAGGGTGGCTCAGTAGCTAAGATGCTGAGCTTGTCGATCGAAAGGTCTGCAGTTCAGCGGTTTGAATCCCTAGTGCCGCATAATGGGGTGAGCATAACTTGTCCCAGCTTCTGCCAACCTAGCAGTTCGAAAACACATTAAAAAAAATGCAAGTAGAAAAATAGGGACCACCTTTGGCGGGAAGGGAACAGCGTTCCGTGCGCCTTTGGCGTTGAGTCATGCCGGTCACATGACCACAGAGATGTCTTTGAAATGGAGATGAGCACCGCCCCCTAGAGTCGGGAACGACTAGCACCTATGTGCGAGGGGAACCTTTATCTTTAATTTATTTTAAAGTCTTACTTGTTATCAAAGAGAGATCCAACCTAAAATTAAGCAGAAATTTCCAGACAGTGGGAACAATTCACAGAGGAACGGTTGCCTCCAGAAGTTGTAGGAGTATCAACACTGAAGAACTTCAATAAGAGATTGGATAGCCATTTGTCTGGAATAGTATACGGTCTCCTGCTTGAGCACGGGGTTGGACTAGAAGACCTCCAAGGTCCCTTCCAAATCTGTTATTCTATTTACTTTCCAATTTCCCCTGTCTTCGGCTCCCTTCTCACCTTTGCTCCTAAATCAGAGATGGGAACTGGTGGTTATTGAAAAGACAGGAAAAATAAACAGCTGAAAGGGAAACCCAGTTTTGAAATAATCACCTGCAAGTGAGACTTATAATGAAAACAGTCCGACAATTGTCAAAATAATCCAAAGTGTGATTTTCCTATCCTTAAATGCTGGCCATGTAATCTATAGGAGCAAAGCTAATAGGAGGGAATTATATAATGATAGGTAGGTAGGTAGGTAGGTAGGTAGGTAGGTAGGTAGGTAGGTAGATAGATAGATAGATAGATAGATAGATGTAGGTAGGTAGGTAGGTAGGTAGGTAGGTAGGTAGGTAGTAGACAGACAGAGATAGATAGATAGACAGACAGACAGACAGATAGATGTAGGTAGGTAGTAGACAGACAGACCCGGGGGAGATAGATAGATAGATAGATGGATGGATGGATGGATGGATGGATGGATGGATGGATGGATAATAGATTACAAACAGGGCTTAGTGGTCATGACAGCATATTCAGCCCGGTCTTTCAACATCATATTCGTCTTACAAAAGTCCATTCTCTTCTCTTTCTCTCTTTTTTCAACCGTTAGAGACCAGTTAGTGGTCTCGATCATGTCCAGGGAAAGGCAAAATGCTGAAGTATATCACTCACGATTATGTTTAGACCGATTAGTTTATTGGAAAACAATTGACTCATTTCGTTTCGAAATGCAGGGATCCATACTTTGGAATGGCGGCCTCTTTGGCCGTGGGATGCTGGCAATGCCCCCACCCCACCCACCCACCCACCCACCCACCCACCCCCGTTAATCACACTCACTCCCCCACACTTTAAGTCTCTTACATCTGCGGGGGACAATCTTGCAATCGACAAGAGAGAAATATTAAATTTCTTTTCCGCCGTTATTTCCAACCTTTCCTGGAAGGCAAATGCGTTAGGACGGTTTGCAATAAAGCTGGAAAGCTGTAGGTAGTTGCAAGGAAGAACAATAACTTTGCCTCTAATGCTCTAATGCCCACCCCAACCCCCAGACCCTCCTCAGCCCCCCCCCATTTAAAAAAAACCCTGCCAGGGTCTTTTTAGCTCCATTGTTCTCAGCAGTAATTGTGTCAGGCCTCTGGAGTAACCAGATGCAACACGACTCTCTTCTGCAAAAATAAAATAAAAAAAATTACGGGGAAAGGAGGTAACGTTGCTGTGCTTTCTCCAGGTTTGAAGAATCCGTGACTCTTTCAAGTTGAGAAAAAGATAGCGAGGTCCACGGCGTTTGATCCCCAACAATAAGAAAGGCGTCTGTTTTGAAGGACTTCAAAGCTTCATTTCCTCTCACAGTTATATGAAATTCGTTTAAACATCTCCCGGAGGGGTGTTTTGACTTTTTTCAAAAGCTGGTACACATATGAGATGTCTGGCACATCCTCCAAAACTGAGAGTAGGTAACGTGAGGGGCCAACTTGAGCAGACGTCCCAAGGGCAAAAGGAATCGAAGAAGAGGTGGCCAAGTGTGATCGGGCACACGAGGAATTTGTCTCCGGCGCGTAAGCTCTCAGTGTATGCGCAAACAACAAAGGGATAGGTCAGAGCCGAGGTGGCGCAGTGGTTAGAGTGCGGTACTGCAGGCTACTTCTGCTGACTGCCGGCTGACTGCAATTTGCCCCCAACGATCTGGGACTTCATTTCACCCACCTCGGAAGGATGGAAGGCTGAGTCAACCTTGAGCCTGGTGAGATTCGATCTGCCAATCTGCTGGCAGCTGGCGATCAGCAGAAGTAGCCTGCAGTACCGCACTCTAACCACTGCGCCACCGTGGCTCTTAGATGCTCATTTAGTCATCCTCTCCCATGAAGACTTGTCCAAGAAAAAAGAGATGACATTGGGCAACTATTTCACAGGATGGTTGGAAAGAGGTTCTCAAAAGAATTAGCTGGGATGGAAGCCATTAGATGACTTCCCACCCCACGCCCATCCCACCGAGCGAGCGAGCACCCTTGTTCCTTCCAGACCACAACTTCAGCCCAGTTGGACTCTCCTGTAATATAATTGGATTTCTCCTCCAGATTTCACATGCAGGAGTTTAATGAACAGAGTTTCTTTTCATCGTGCAACAACTCAGCAACAGCCAGATGTCTAAACCCGATGATGTTTTGATATGGGAAAAAAAAATCCATCCCAGGCAGCCCACCACAAAAATAATGAAGTGTGGCAGATGTATACCTTCCCCGCACTGCAGCTTCTAAGAGGATTGTAAATATCGCTTTGAGAAGAGATGGCGGCTCACAATTTCTCTCCAGAGACAAATGCAATCTCAGAAAGGAGCCACTTCTGGGACTCTTTTTCCATTTACCATTTTAGACAAAAAGAAAGGAAGGAAGGAAGGAAGGAAGGAAGGAAGGAAGGAAGGAAGGAAGGAAGGAAGGAAGGAAGGAAGGAAGGAAGGAAAGAAAGAAAGAAAAGGAGGGAGGGTGGAAGGAAGGAAAGAAAGAAAGAAAGAAAGAAAGAAAGAAAGAAAGAGAAAGAAAGAAAGAAAGAAAAAGAGGAAGGGAGGGAGGGAGGAAGGAAGGAAGGAAGGAAGGAAGGAAGGAAAGAAAGAAAGAAGAAAGAAAGAAAGAGGAAGGAAAAAGGGAGGGAGGGAGGAAGGAAGAAAGGAAAGAAAGAAAGAAAGAAAGAAAGAGGGAGGGAGGAAGGGAGGAAGGGAGGGAGGAAAGGAGGAAGGAAGGGAGGGAGGAAGGGAGGGAGGAAAGAAAGATAGAAAGAAAGAAAAAGAAAGAAAGAAAGAAAGAAAAAGAGGGAGGGAGGGAGGGAAGGAAGGAAGGAAGGAAGAAAGAAAGAAAGAGGGAGGGAGGGAGGGAGGGAGGGGCTTAGTGGGCATGGCATGGCTTGGTGGGCGTGGCAGGGGAAGGACACTGCAAAATCTCCATTTCCTCCCGATCAGCCGGGACTCGGGAGGCACAGAATAGATGGGGGTGGGGCCAGTCAGAGGTGGGATTTACCGGTTCTCCAAACTACTCAAAATTTCCACTACCGGTTCTCCAGAACTGGTCAGAACCTGCTGAAACCCAACTCTGGTCCAATCTCTTCTTGAAAGTCTCCAGTGATGAAGCTCCCACAACTTCCGAAAGAAAGCTGTTACACTGAATATAGAATACCAGAGTGGAAGGGACCTTGTAGGTCATCTAGTCCAATTCCCCCCCTGCCCCGTTTTAAACCTAGAAGGCCTCCCTGCAGCCTCCTGGGCCCAAAAACAGGCCGTGTGGGGTACGACCTGCACCCCCGCCCCATTTTAGGCCTAGCAGGCCTCTCTGAAGCCTCCTGGGCCCAAATCCCCCCCCTTCACATGCGCACGTTCTCCCGCATGTGCCCCACCCCCCCTGTGAATCCCAAAAATCAGCTGGCTGGCGGGAGGTGTGTGTGCACATACGCGATGGAGCTGAGCTGGGTGACGGCTCGCGTGCCCGCCGAGAGGGCTCTGCCTGCCAGCTGTAGATTTTAATCACGGCTCTAGATTTTAATCTGGAATTATCTTAAATCTGATGGAAACCCCAGGCTTCCGACCGAAAAGAGCCTCTTCTATGAAATGGTCCTTCAACTTTATTCCTTCGCGCGAAGCTCGTAAAGCGGATTGTCCAATCGTTTTTTTTTGAAAAATCGGGTTATCTTCATTCAATTCTCACGGCTTCCCAGCCAATTCCTGTCAAATGCAATCTGTTTTTGCTTTCTAAAATAAATAAATAAATAAATAAAAATAAATCTGCTGAGCCTGGCTCACACTGAACGGCAAAAGAGTTTGTCTTTGTAACTGGAGAGCTGGTTTCCATGACTTTCTTCTTCTTTTTTTTTTTCTTTCTTTTTTCTTTTTTTAAATGTAAATAATGCATGATGGCCCCTCTGACTGATCTCATTTGCAAGGTTCTGTAATCATTTTCCTGGCCGGCGATGATTCGTTTTGTAGATTTATACCTCGACTTTTCTCCTGGGAGCTCAAAGGGGTAGAGAAACATCTGCACATACACAGGTAGTCCTCGGCTTACTACAGTTTCATTTAGTGACCATTCCAAGGTACAGCGGCACTGGGGAAAAAAGGGGACATATGACCGTTTTACACACTTAGGACCGTCGCGGCCTCTCCGATGTCAGGTGATGAAAATTCAGACGCTTGGCAACTGACTCGTACTTATGATGGTTGAACGGTTCCAAGGACGTGTGGTCCTGTTCCAAGGTTGAGAAACACTGATTTAGGCCTTGTGTCTCAAAGGTGCTTTTTTTTCAGGAGGCAATTGGAGTTTCTGGTTTTTTTCTTTTGAAGATGTTTCGCTTCTCATCTAAGAAGCTTCTTCAGCTCTGACTGGATGGTGGGGAAATGGAAGGATTTATATTCCTTGCAGACAGCTGGTCCTTTGCATCCTTTTAGAGGGTCATTGAGGCCACTTGGAGGTTTTGGATGACTGAGAATCTCTTCAGACGTTTAGCTATCCAATTTGCAATGAACACCCTTTGAATGGGGTGGGAGTAGGAATGGATTTCCAGTGGAAAAATTGCAGACTACAGGAACCAGGAGCGCTACTCAGGTGACCCTGAGGACACAGCTAATCCTCCAAGTGTCCTCAATGACCTTCTGAAAGGATGCAAAGGACCAGCTGTCTGTAAGGAATATAAATCCTTCCATTCCCCACTATCCTGTCAGAGCTGAAGAAGCTTCTTGGATGAGAAGAGAAACATCTTCAAAAGAAAAAAATAGAAAGTCCAGTTGCCTCCTGAAAAAACACCTTTGGGGGATAACCACGACCTGGATGACTGAGAATCTCTACAGACATTTAGGGCTTATATTCCTCAGAAGGTAGGGATTCTTGCATTAGATCGGGAGTCGGTCAAAACAATCTCCAATTTTAGCTCCAAGCCTAACATTCTGTGTTTCTACGATTGGTTGGAAACGATGCAGTTGGTGTTCAAGAAAGATGCCAACATGATATGGTTAAAGGGAGTTGAATAGAATAGAATAACAGAGTGGGAAGGGACCTTGGAGGTCTTCTAGTCCAACCCCCTGTTTAGGCAAGAAACCCTACACCACTTCAGACAAATGGTTATCCAACATCTTCTTTAAAACTTCCAGTGTTGGAGCATTCACAACTTCTGCAGGCAAGTTGTTCCACTGATGAATTGTTCTGACTGTCAGGAAATTTCATCTTAGTTCTAGGTTGCTTCTGTCCTTGATTAGTTTCCACCCATTGCTTCTTGTCCTGCCCTCAGGTGCTTTGGAGAATAGCTTGACTCCCTCTTCTTTGGGGCAGCCCCTGAGATATTGGAAGACTTCTATCATGTCTCCCCTAGTCCTTCTTTTCACTAAATTAGACATACCCAGTTCCTGCAATCCTTCTTCATTTTGCTGTGGCACCAATTATAGAGAAGATGAGAGAAGGCCGACTCCGTTGGTATGGACATGTCCAGGAAATTTCTTCTTAGTTCTAGGTTGCTTCTCTCCTTGATGAGTTTCCACCCATTGCTTCTTGTCCTGCCCTCAGGTGCTTTGGAGAACAGCTTGACTCCCTCTTCTTTGTGGCAGCCCCTGAGATATTGGAAGATGCTATCATGTCTCCCCTGGTCCTTCTTTTCATTAAACTAGACCAGGGATCTGCAACCTTAAACACTCAAAGAGCCATTTGGACCCATTTCCCACAGAAAAGAAAACACCGGGAGCCACAAAACCCTTCCCGTGCCATCCTTCTTTTCATAAGGCTAGACATACCCAGTTCCTGCAACCGTTCTTCATATGTTTTAGCCTCCAGTCCCCTAATCACCTTTGTTGCTCTTCTTTGCTCTCTTTCTAATTCTAGTTGCAAATGGATGACCTCAGATTCTCTATTTTTGAACATCCAGATGTACTCTGAGTTGGCCAATGGCCTGCCTCTTTCTAAGGAAGCCTCTTCCCATTTCTATAACCCCAGAGACAACAGAGAAAAGAAGAAAGGGGAATAAATAAATAAATAAATAAATAAATAAATAAATAAATAAATAACCCCAGCATTTTTATTTTCCATGCACAGAAAAGAACCAGGAAAAGTACATTTTGGTATCGTCCCCTCTTCCAAAACAAGACAAAATTAGATTCTTTTCAGCTTAGTGACGCTATAATACAAATCCGGAGCCTATCAGCAAAACAATCCCTTCTCCCACAAATGCAAAAAAATTTTCTTATACAATAGATCAAGCTCATCATTGCAGCCTCAGCATACAGCCTCTCTGCAGCAGTGAATTTCCTTTGGCATCGAATTAATCCAGAATAGCAGAGCATGTCATGCAATTTTGTATAACATGGTCTTTCCCCCACCCCCACCCCCAGCGGCCAGTCTTCACCTGTGGTCATTTCTTCTCCCTCACCCCAACTTCTTAAAAAAATAGCCAGCCAACTATAATTGAAAAACCGACAACTTCCTAAATCAAAAAAAGCACTCCAACCGAAATCAGGAGTTTTTTTTGGGAGGGGACGGGGATTCACTCAGGCACCTTCATTAATTATTAGATAAATTGCTTATTGATTTCTTCGCCTGCTTTCTGACGCCGTACGAAGCACGCTCACACATTTCATACCAAGTGCTGATAGAACAAGGAAAGGCTGGCTGAGCAAATGTTCGAGAATGAAATATTCAGAAATGCAAAGCGAAGCAGGTACGGAATCCTAGCGTGGATATAATTTTAAGTGTCAGTAATGAAAGTGTAGAGATTCTCAGCCATTCAGGTCATGGTTGTCCCAAAGGTGCTTTTTTCAGGAGGCAACTGGACTTTCTTGTTTTTTTCCTTTTGAAGAAGTTTCGCTTCTCATCCAAGAAGCTTCTTCAGCTCTGACTGAATGGTGGAGAAATGAAAGGATTTATCTTCCTTGCAGACAGCTGGTCCTTTGCATCCTTTTAGAGCAGTGTTTCTCAACCTTGGAAGCTTGAAGATGGGTGGACTTCAACTCCCAGAATCCCCCAGCCAGCGCTGCTGGCTGGGGGATTCTGGGAGTTGAAGTCCACCCATCTTCAAGCTTCCAAGGTTGAGAAACACTGTTTTAGAGGGTCATTGAACAGGGGTAGGTTCTAAATTTTTTTACTACCGGTTCCGTGGGCTTATTTTGTGGGTGTGGCTTGGAGGTCATGTGATTAGGTGGGCATGGCTAGCTGGTCAGAGTCATTTCTGGAAGGTCCTCGCACTTACGACCAATCCTTGCACTTACGACCCGACTCATTTGTTTGCTTTTAACACTGATCAGCTGTAGGGCGGCCCTTTGAAGCCCCGCGGCAAGAGTTTAAACAGTTTTTTTCCCTCTAGTCATCAGCTGGGACTCAGGAGGCAGCAATAGATTTGGGGTGGGACCAAATAAAAGGTAAGAATAAGGTGGGTGGGTGGGAGGGCGGGGGGGAGAACCAGTTTGGTGATGTCATATCGTCACTGCTACCGGCTCGGCTGAACCGGACCGAACTGGGAGGAACCCACCACTGTCATTGAAGCACTTGGAGGTTCATCTGTGTCCTCAGAGTCACCTGAGCAGTGCAAATGGTTTCCGTAGCCTGCAATTTTCCCCCCTCTGGAAATCCATTCCTACTCCCACACTATTCAAAGGGTGTCCATCCCAAATTGTATAGCCAAAAGTCTGTAGAGATTCTCTATCATCCAGGTCAAGGTAATCCCAAAGGTGCTTTTTCAGGAGGCAACTGGACTTCCTTGGGTTTTTTTCTTTTGAAGACGTTTCGCTTCTCATCCAAGAAGCTTCTTCAACTCTGACAGGATAGTGACCCTGAGGACACAGATAAACCTCCAAGTGGCCTCAATGACCGTCTAAAATGATGCAAATGACCAGCTGTCTGCAAGGAATATAAACCCTTTCATTCCCCACCAACCAGTCAGAGCTGAAGAAACTTCTTGAATGATAAGTGAAACATCTTCAAAAGGAAAAAATCCAGGAAGTCCAGTTGCCTCCTGTCAGGAGTGAAGTCAATGGAATTTTGTTAAAATGCTGGCTTCTTGAACACTAGATCTCTAGATCCTAAGATCCTCTCCAGTGGCAACATCCTCTCCAGGTCTCGTTTTCTGAGAACTAAGCAGAAACCCATAGAACCTATTCAACATTTTCCAATTATCATTCATTACTGCAGAAAAAACACGATTCCCCAAGCTGACGCGAAGATGAAATGAATTGCCTCCAAACTAGAAGACGGCTAACTCTGAAAAAGAACTCAAGGTGTTTACTTGTTCCTCACCACCGCTACAAAAAGTCAGAACATCTAAAAGTGGAATCTACAAAGGACCAGCTTTTCTTGGTGTTTCGATATAAGTGACAAGAACGAAAATTACTTCCGGATGACTAGAAAACTGGGTTGAAGGCAGATGCTCTTTTTAGCTTGTTGGAACTACAACTGGAGGAAAGACGCTCACAATTTACAAACTTGTCATTTAGCAAATCGTCTGAAATTGCAATGGGGCAGGAAAACAGAAGTCACTTGGGACCAGTCCTCACTCTTCAGATCATAAGAGCATCCTCAGGTCACATGATCAGCATTAGGGCCCTTGGTTGGTACCCAGCCTGTGTGTTTATGAAAGTTGCAGGATCTCGCATCCCTGATGGCCACTAGCAATTTTCTCAGCTACTTTCCAATAAGCGAGTGAATGGGGGAAGCTGGGTTTTTTTTTTTTTAATTTGATTTATATGCCGCCCTTCTCCGGAGACTCAGGGCGGCTTACAATGCGCTAAGCAATAGCCTTCATGCTTTTGTATATTTATACAAAGTCAGCTTATTGCCCCCACAAACTGGGTCCTCAATTTACCTACCTTAGAAAGGATGGAAGGCTGAGTCAACCTTGAGCCTGGCGAGATTCGATCTTACTTTAATTGCAGACAGCTGGTGTTAAATTACAGAGCTCTGTCTGTTGAGCTATCCAGGCTCCGTTTTGTTTAATGACTGCATGATTCCCTGAACAATCATGCTTTTTTTCTGATAATATAAACTAGCCATTTCTTTTTTAGGCTCGATCAATCGAATCAGTAAAACCCAAAATCAAAGTTTTATTCTCTTCCACTTCGAGCACAAAGTTCAGAAGCGGCCTCCCATGTGGAAATAAAAGCACTTATCTTCTTTTTTTTTTTCTTTAATCAAAAGAGTCGATTTTGCCATTTCTGCCGACTCCATCAGCTTCTGCAACCATTCATCCATGGCGGGAATCGAAGTGTCCTTCCATTTGTGTGAGATCAAATACACACTTTGTGAAAAGTCATTCAGCAATTAGGGATGGATGGGCAACTATGGACCCTATGGCAGTGGTGAAATCCAAATCTTTTTACTACCGGTTCTGTGGGTGTGGCTTGGTGGGCATGGTGTGGTGTGGTGTGGCTTGGTGGGCGTGGCAGGGGAAGGCTACTGCAAAATCCCCATTCCCACCCCACTTCAGGGAAAGGATACTGCAAAATCTCCATTCTCTCTCCAATCCAGGGGAAGGATATTGCAAAATCTCCATTCCCACCCCACTCTGGGGCCAGCCAGAGGTGGTATTTGCCGGTTCTCCAAACTACTCAAAATTTCCGCTACCGATTCTCTGAACTGCTCAAAATTTCCGCTACCGATTCTCTAGAATCTATCACAACCTGCTGGATTTCACCCCTGCCCTATGGACTTCAACTCCCAGAATTATACATGGGTAAGATGAGACTAGAACTCACAGCCTCCTAGTGATTGGTCCAAAGTCCAAAGCCACCTAGCTGGTTTTCATGCCTAAACTGGGACTAGAACTCGTGATCTCCTGGTGATTGGTCCAAAGTCACCCAGCTAGCTTTCCTGCCTAAACTGGGACTAGAACTCTCAATTGCCTTGCAGTGTGGCACCTGGGGAATTCTGGGAGTTGAAGTCCACCCCTCTTAAAGCTGCCAAGACTTGAGACACATTACTCTAGCCCTGTGATGGCGAATTTATGGCACGGGTGCCGGAAGTGGCATGCAGAGCCATCTCTCTGGGTACGCCGTTGCCTGTTGCTCTTCGGGGTTCCATCACCTGGTCTTCGTGCACACGGAAGCTCCACAAACCAGAAGAGCTGCTCCCTGGTGCGCATGCGTGCGCCGGGAAGCTGAGCTTCTGGTTTCCGGTGTGCACATGTACACCAGCCAACTGGTTTTGCACACGCATGCGTGCCAGAAACCGGAAGACCATGAGCACTGGAAACCGGAAGTTCAGCCTCCCGGCACGCATGCACACTGGGGAGCGGCTCTTCCGGTTTTCCCCGCATGTGTGCTCCTGTTTTGGCACTCAGTGCCGAAAAGGTTCGCCAACACTGCTCTCACCTCTGTCTTGTTCCAGCTCATGAACGGGTTTGACGCTTTGGTTCCGTTTGCCAGGAGAAATGGAATACGATTTCCTGTTTTCGACACACGTCGCCCCCAGCTCAGTCCCAACCCAGTGATCCTTAAGCCACCTCCGGATGTTTTACACCCAATAAATTAATAAAGAAATAAAAACGCCTTGTCTTCAAAATACTGCCAGTCTCCAAAAGCAACGATGCTTCTGTTGGAAAAACGATAACTATAGATCAGAAAGTCCTCACCTCTCCGGTTTGAAATGGAGGGAAAGACATAAATAATCTGCTTAACATGACAGTCAATTTTAGATATTCTTTTATTACACTTTATGGTCTATGAAGTGCTTTTCCTTATATGCCTTCCAGTGAATGCTGTGTAATTCCTGCACGGATGATAGATTTCCCTTTAGAAAAAAAAGAGCGGAGGTCTTAACTTTTTTAATAGAAATCGCTCCCCAGGAATGCTTAGCTACAGTTCAAGCTGCTTAATTCAAAGAGTTATGTCGTTCATTTTAAGAAACTTTCAATGATATTAATCACACCCAGCTATTTTTATTATTCCTGTCTAACAATGCTAATCTAGCATGAATAGACTCTTTAACCAGCATATTAATGCTTTTCCTCCCTAAAGTGGCATTTAATGGTAAAAAACAAGATTCTATAATATATGTATAGGTAGGTAGGTAGGTAGGTAGATAACGGTAGATTAGATAGTTAGATAGATGATAGATAGATAGATAGATAGATAGATAGATAGATAGATAGATAGATAGATATGGCTAGAGATAAATAGGGATGGCGAGAGAGAGAGAGAGTGAGAGAGAGATAGGAGATAGAGAGATAGGATAGATAGATAGATAGATAGATAGATAGATAGATAGATAGTAGATAGGGATGGCTAGAAATAGATAGGGATAGAGAGAGAGGGGGGGAGATAGGTATGTTCGATCCTAGGTATAGGCAGATATTTCTCTCTCTGGGCACAAGGAGAATATTATCTGCTGAACAAAACTCTGCATTGGCGACAGGAAGAGCATCCGGTGAGTAAACACTCTGCTAGATCCATTCAGTTGCCCAGACTCCACCCAGCAAGGGATTATGGGGTTGTTAAATGACCATGATGATGATGATGATAATGATATCTCTGCACACGTCCACACCCACATCTACTAAAGATTAACAAAAGGGCTTCATAATTAAATAATCCATAAGTATCCGACTGTCGCCGTTCCCTTTATTGAGCTTCCAAAATGCAAGATTGGCACACCATAGCAAGAAGCTTGGCACACCGTCTGCAAACCATCATGAGCTTTCTAAAAAAAAATTTACTGACAACCATCTCCAAAATATTATTTTCAGTTCATCTGCTAAACGCTCTCACTACCGGTTTCAAGCTCCGTTCAACTCCTCGCGAACATCTTTCCACGCTTCAGAATCCTAGAAGCTCTAGATCACAGAGATGTCATCTCAAAGTCTTGGTGCCTAAGGGGGCGGAAGTCACATGTGAGGGAAGGCCTTTATTCAATTGTTCAGAACAACCCAGAGAAATACAGCAACCAGGCCGTGGTCACATCTAGCTGTATGAATGGGAAATGGTTCCAGATCTTTTCAGGTTCCGGATCGTTGACGTTCTGGATCTTTGAGGTGGATGGATCAACGCAGGGGTGGGCTTCAAAAATTTTAGCAAGGGGTTCTCTGCCCGGTTGCTGGGTGGGCGTGGCCATGCTGAGCATAGTCTAGTTGTCCTCCTGCACCACGGTGTGGGGGGGGCATTTTTGCCCTCCCCAGGCTCTGGAATCTTCTCTCGAGCCTCCGGGAGGGCGAAAACAGTCTCCCCAGGCTCTGGAGGCTGTCTGGCCGATTTCTGGCCTTCCTGAACTTCTGGTAGGCCTGCTTTTTGCCCTCCCTGTGCCTCCGCGCACGCCCTGCACTTATCTGCATCCAAAATGGGCCACGTGGGGACTCCTGGGAGAGGCAGGGTGGGGTGGGCGGGGCCAGCCAGGCGTGGGATTTGGGGGTTCTCCAAACTGCACAGAATTTTAACTAGAGGTTCTCCCGAACCCCTGCAAACCCTCAGCAGCCCACTAGTAGCTGTACACTCGTAGCTACTATCAACGTAAACTAGCTACCTTACCAAGAAAAATAGCATTACTGCAGGAGGTGTTTGGGATGTGGGAAACACCTATTAGAATCAATAAGTGGAAAAAGCAGGCCCTAAAAAGCGACATTGAACCAACGTTTTAGATAAAAAGATTTCAAAGTGTATCAGAACTATTCGTAATCCTGCTGAGCTGTTGCTGTAAAATGTAATTTTGCAAAGGACGTAGTTTTGAAATACGTTTGAAATCAGAGCGTTGAAGCTGTGAGAAATAGGGAACTGAAAGTCTTACACATTGGCAAAAAGAATCGGAACACAAAATACAAGCTGAGTGGACACGACCTTGTAGATGACGCTCACTCTGTCAAGGACCTTGGAGTACTCATCTCTAATGATCTAAGTGCCAGAGTCCACTGTAACAGCATTTCTAAAAAGGCATTAAGTGTTGTTAACCTAATCTTGCATAGATTCTTCTCCGGTACTATCACACTACTAACCAGAGCATACAAAACATTTGCTAGATCAGTTCTCGAATACAGCTCATCTGTCTGGAACCCGCACTGCATATCGGACATTAATACAATCGAATGTGTCCAGAAATAGAATAGAATAAAATAGAATTCTTTATTGGCCAAGTGTGATTGGACACACAAGGAATTTGTCTTGGTGCATATGGTCTCAGCATACATAAAAGAAAAGATACATTCATCAAGGTACAACACTTAATGATAGTCACAGGGAACAAATAAAAAATCAGGAAACAATATCAATATAAATTGTAAGGATACAAGCAACAAAATTACAGTCATACAGTCATAAGTGGAAGGAGATGGGTGGTGGGAACGATGAGAAGATTAATAGTAGTGCAGACTTAGTAAATAGTTCAATAGTATTGAGGGAATTATTTGGGCCTAGAAAACTTAGAATTACGCCGTCTTCAGTATGACCTAAGTGTAACTCATAAAATTATCTGCTACAATGTCCTACCTGTAAATGACTACTTCAGCTTCAACCACAACAATACCTAAGCACACAATAGATACAAACTTATGGTAAACCGTTCCAAACTCAATTGCAGAAAATACGACTTCAGCAACAGAGTGGTCAATGCCTGGAATTCACTACCGGACTCTGTGGTTTCATCCCCAAACCCCCAAAACTTTAACCTTAGACTGTCTACTGTTGACCTCACCCCATTCCTAAGAGGTCTGTAAGGGGTGTGCATAAGAGCACCAGCGTGCCTTCCATCCCTGTCCTAATGTTTCCTCTATTTGTATCTATTTTATGTATTCAATTCATGCTTATACTTAGATATCAGTGGTGAGTTTTGAATTTTTTTGCTACCGGTTCTGTGGGTGTGGTTTGAGGGGGACATGGCTTGGTGGGCGTGGCAGGGAAAGGCTACTGTAAAATCTCCATTCCCACCCCACTCCAGGGGAAGGTTACTGCAAAATCCCCATTTCCTCCCGATCAGCTGGGACTCGGGAGGAGGCAGAGAATAGATGGGGGCGGAGCCAGTCAGAATTTTTACTACCGGTTCTCCGAACTACTCAAAGTTTCCGCTATCGGTTCTCCAGAACTGGCCAGAATCTGCTGAAATCCACCTCTGTTAGATAGATAGATAGATAGATAGATAGATAGATAGATAGATAGATATAGATATAGATATAGATATAGATATAGATATAGATATAGATATAGATATAGATATAGATATAGATATAGATATAGATATAGATAGATATAGATATTACCTAATATGTTCTTGACAAATAAATTAAATAAATAAATAAAACTAAATATGTGGAGACCGTCTGTCAGTATGAAAGAACAAGGAAGTAAGTTGTGAAACGAGTGCAGAAAAGTATAAAAAGAATGTCTTGGGGTGAATTCTTTTTTAAAACTCCCTTTCAGCTTTAAAATCGGAATGGTTAAAGCCTTCTTCTGCTAAAGCATTGCTTTGTAGCTTTATGTGACACTTGCAAAATAGTATATTATTTTATAATCCAGCAGGCCTTCCCTCGAAGGTGAGCTCTCACAACTACACACACTCCACCGCTAAGGTCGGCAACCAAGTTAATTAGTGCCTTCCTATTTGCAGGTTCTGACCCTTTTGTATCTTCTTCTACAAAGAGTTTGAAGAAGCAGTGATGAATCCCACTTGTTTAGTCTGCCTCTGGGAAGGATGATTAATTATTGCCTTCCTTTCCTAATTATTTCAGTTCAACATTAAATAATGCTATTTTGTTATGAATATAACAAATTAAGGTAATAATTCATCACATTAAATCTTCCAGCCGTGTTGAGCCTGGAAGACAGAAAAAGGACGAAGGACCAACCGCTGGAAGCTGTTAATTAAAGTTACAGTAGAACTTCAGTAAACCTTTACGATATCGTACTCAAACTCCACATTTTAATCTGCGTAGGAGGGAAATGTAGAACAGACGTGGTATCTGGATTCTGATACAAACTTGTCAAATGAAAAATAGTTGTCCTCCAAACTGATGGCAATCAGACTCAATCTGATGTGCAGAATTTAAACATCTCGTGGATTGAAGATTTTGAATCTCCCCGAATGGTCTATTTTGGGAGTTGAAGTCTACGCAACTTCAAGCTGCCAAGTTTGAAAAACACAGATCCTACGCAGTCTACCTTCCTTGAGCTCTCAAAGCAGAGGAGGAAATGTTATCTTATGTCCTGCTCCTATCTATGAGGTTTTACGTTATTTCAATCAATCAATCAATCAATCAGAATAGGGCTGGAAGGGACTTTGGAGATCTTCTAATCCAACCCCATGCTCAAACAGGAGACCCTATACCAGGGGGTCTGCAACCTTAAACACTCAAAAGAGCCATTTGGACCTGTTTCCCGCAGAAAAGAAAACACCAGAAGCCACAAAACCCTTATCGTGCCTGACTATTTCTTGAGTGGCCACAAAACTAGCATATGTAGTTGAATTAAACGTTCTGTTTTCTTCCGAAATTTTTCTTTTCTTGGATTTATTCATGGTTGGCCTACCAGGGGTTGAAAAGCTCAATAAATTGCATGTCGGTGGGTGTCGCACATTGGCAGTTGTGACACATATTTTGAGTGACAGGAAACCACAGCAGAGGGGTGAAAGAGCCACATGCAGCTCCAGAGCTGCAGGTTGCTGACCCCTGCCCTATACCATTTCAGACAAGTGGTTGTCCAGTCTCTTCTTAAAAATCTCAGTGATGGAGCATCCACAACTTCTGAAGGCAAGCTGTTCCACTGGTTGTCCTCACTGTTAGGAAGTTTAAAGGGAGGTCTTCTAGTCCAACCCTCTGCTTAGGCAGGAAACCCTACACCACTTCAGACAAATGGGTATCCAACATCTTCTTAAAAACTTCCAGTGTTGGAGCATTCACAAGTTCTGGAGGCAAGTTGTTCCACTGATTAATTGTTTTCACTGTCAGGAATTTTCTCCTTAGTTCTAGGTTGCTTCTCTCCTTGATTAGTTTCCACCCATTGCTTCTTGTCCTATCCTCAGGTGCTTTGGAGAATAGCTTGACTCCCTCTTGTTGTTTTTAAGTTAGTCACACGGTTATTAACTGAAACAGACTTCCCCATTGACTTTGCTTGTCAGAAGGTTGCAAAAAAATGATCCAAGTTGACCCCGGGATACTGCAACCCTCATAAATTTGAGTGCCTTGCCAAGCTTCTCAATTTTGATCATGTGACCATGGGGATGCTGCCATGGTCGTAAGTGTGGGAAATGGTAATAAGTCACTTTTTCATGCCACTGTAACTTTGAACGTTTTCCTGGGCTCCAAGATCACTGTAGATGGGGACCGCAGCCAAGAAATTAAAAGATGCTTGCTCCTTGGGAGGAAAGCTATGGCAAATCTAGACAGCATTCTAAAAAGCAGAGACATCACCCTGCCAACAAAAGTGCCTATAGTCAAGGTGATGGTTTTCCCAGTTGCAATGGATGGCTGTGAAAATTGGACCATAAGGAAGGCTGAGCACCAAAGAATGGAGGCCTTTGAACTCTGGTGCTGGAGAAGACTCCTGCGAGTCCCTTGGACTGCAAGGTGATCCAACCTCTCAGTTCTAGAGGAGATCAACCCTGACTGCTCTTTAGGAGGCCAGATCCTGAAGAGGAAACTTAAATCCTTTGGCCACCTAATGAGAAGGAAGGTCTCACTGGAGAAGAGCCTAATGCTGGGAACGATTGAGGGCGAAAGAAGAACGGGACGGCAGAGAATGACGTGGCTGGATGGAGTCACTTAAGCAGTCGGCATGAGCTCAAATGGACTCCAGAGTATGGTAGAGGACAGGAAGGCCTGGAGGAACGCTGTCCATAAGGTCACAATGGGTTGGACACGACTTCGCAACTAACAACATAAAATGAACTTGAGAACTACCTGTAGTGTAGTTTAAAAGCTATCCATTTCAAATCTCATTCTAACGATGGCTTCTGCTGACTTCAACCTCAGTGCAACATGGTTTCCCCCGCCACCAAGTTTTCCCTTTCTGAAGTTATATCTGCAAAGAGGAAAGTCTCTTTTTCTTTCTGGTGACCTTGGAAAGGGAAAGTATCATTTGTTCAAGGTTAGAGAGGCAAGTCACACCATACTATTCCATCAAAAGCTTAAACTTTGACTCCAGAGACCAAAGGCCAAACGAGAAAGCTTTTAAAATGCTCCGTCTCGTTCAGCCAATGTCAAGCGATGCGGGCCACTTTCAAAGGTCTCCCCCCATCCTCGGGAAACTATTTTTTTAAAAAAATATTTCTCAATGTGCCCTGCCACTGAAATCTGAGATTACGTGGGTGAGAGAGACTAGAAAATGACAAGAGGATCTTATGAATTATCTGTAAAAGTAATGGAGTCCTTTTTGGAATGTGCAAAAAAGCTGTCTGGTTCAATCAGCCAACGCTTTCTCCTTTCCTTCCCTCGCCGGGAATGGTACCTTCACAACAGATGTTAGTCAAAGCACATCTGTTGTTTTTGGAATTGCAACCTCGCTGTGTCCCGCAAAAAAGGATAATTATGTAACAGCATTCCCAAACATCCATGTTTAGAAATTCTGTTTATATATAACACCACAGAACAAGTAAAGAGTACAGTCACCATGTGCTTTACTGCTCAACTATATAACTGTAACAGGAAACAGGAAAATCTACTTAGAACAAAAGAGTACAAAGTATATATACCATAGATCCAAACTTGTAAACACTGCCATCTACTGGCTAAATACTACAATAGTCTCCTTCCACTTATGACTGTATGACTGTCACTTTGTTGCTTGTATCCTTACGATTGATATTGATATTGTTTCCTGATTGCTTATTTGTACCCTATGACTATCATTAAGTGTTGTACCTTATGATTCTTGACGAACGTATCTTTTCTTTTATGTACACTGAGAGCATATGCACCAAGACAAATTCCTTGTGTGTCCAATCACACTTGGCCAATAAAAAAAAATTCTATTCTATTCTAGTGTCTATCGAGATTCTCAATCATCCAGGTCATGGTTGTCCCAAAGCTTTTTCAAAAGGCAACTGGAATTTCCAGTTTTTCTTTGAAGACGTTTCACTTCTCATCCAAGAAGCTTCTTCAGCTCTCTGTACTACTGTAGTTGTTGCATAAAAATACATTCCAGCAATGAAGTCCAATGAATTGGTCAGATGGTTTACATTCAGATGGTTGTTAGCAATGGAAATTTTGGGCTTAATTCTGGTCTTAAGTTTTTTTTATTTAATTAACAGATTAACAGAGTTGGAAGGCACCTTGTAGATCATCTAGTCCAATCCTCTGCTTGTATTCACAGTTGTTCCCCTTCTTACAGATCCAAACTCTCCCAGGTATTTCATTTCTGGATTAGGTACAATCATTTTCCTACTTTCCTACTTCTCAGTCTGGTTAGGATGCTTAAAGACAAGTCTACGTGCTATTTGTAGGAACAACACAAATTGTGGGGCATTTATCCAAATATTTCCTTGACCGCCCCACCGTTTCCATGCCCCGTGTGCGTATCTGTCTTCTTGTATTTCTCACACCCACCACACTCAGTTCTGTCAACAGCTTTTATTGTCCTGCTGGTGAACCTTGCCATGAAGGAGAGGATGAATTGCTGTCAGCTCAGGAACTGTGGCCCAAAAAAAGAAACTAAGACAAATCTAATTAATTAGGTGGATTCTGCAAATAAACAGGGAGTCCCTCGTCGCCCTGTGTATTTCAAAACATCCTTCATTTCAAAACGAAAATGTCTCGGATTAATAAACTTTGGTCCATTTGCCATGATTTAACCATTTTTAGATACTTTTGGCCTGGATGATTGAGTCTTCATTGACATAAAGGTAGTCCTCGACTTACGACCACGGTTGAGCCCAACATTTTCTGTTCTGAAGTGAGACATTTGTTAAATGTGTTTTACAACATTTCTTGCCACAGTTGTTTAAGCGAATCATGGCAGTTGTTAAATGAGTCACACAGTCGTTAAGTGAATCTGGCATCCCCCTTGACTTGGCTTGTCAGAAGGTCGCAAAAAGGGATCATATGACCTTGGGGCACTGCAACCATCATAAGTACATGCCAAGCCTCCAAATTTTGATCACACGACCGTGAGGAATTCAAAAGTCGTAAGTGTGAAAAACAGACATGAGCCACTTTTTGTTCAGTGCCGTTGTAACTTTGAATGGTCACTAAACGAACCCATTGTAAGTCGAGGACTACCTCCATTTCAAGAGATTTTGGTAAAGCTTTCTGAGGTGACTTTCTCGTTTCTCAACCTGAGCTGGGACCGTCTGTCTCTCCGTTTGAGCTGAACTACAACGCTTAGTAAATCCAACTAGTATGGCAGTGGAGAATGCTGGGAATTGTAGTTAAAGGAATCCAGCTTCCCCATTGACTATGTTTGTCAAAAGCTGGCTGGGAACATCACAAATGATGATTGTGTGATCCCAGGATCCTGCAACCATTGTAAATACATGCTGGTTGCCAAATGCCCAAATGTTAGTTATGTGATCGTGGGCATTGGTGGTATTCAGCCGGTTCTATCCGGTTCGGGGTGAACCGGTAGTGGCAGCAGGAGGCTCCGCCCACCCACCCAGATGTAATCACATTCCATTTTTGATGCTTTGCGCATGCGCAGGAGGTTCTGTGTGCGCCCTCACATTTGCAAACCAGTAGCAACGGTAAGTAAATACTACTCCTGATCATGAGAATGGTGCAATCCTTGTTAAATGTGTGAGGATGCCTTTCTAACTTTGAATAGTGGCTAACGGAATGATTGTAAATTAAGGACTACCTACGTCTACGTCCAGTGGTGGGATTCAAATAATATAACCGGGTCTCTGCCTTAATGACCAGCTGGGTAGGCGTGGCTCAGTGGTCATGTGACCATGTGGGCATGTGGGCATTGCCAACTCAATATCACAACAGCGTCGATGGGCGCTTCACTTTAGCTGTTACAATGTAATAAGGGTTAACCAGAGAGGCAGTTTCTGTAAGCAAGGCAATAAAGATTAGGCTAGAAACAACACCAGAATGTTTCCTTCATGCCTTCCTTACAGGATTAGCCCTGTAAAGTGGAAAAAAACCAAAATAAGATATCTTCCAACAACCGGTTCTCTGAACTGCTTAGAAAGTTAACAACTGGTTTTCCTGAATAGGTGCGAACTGGCTGAATCCCATCACTGTCTACGTCTCTAACTCTCTGCAGTGTTGAAGCCATGGCACTTAGCAATACACTGAGGACAAGTTTTGTGAGAAGGAGGGAGCCAATCCATCTGTTGGCGAAGCATAAGTGCTGCCTTGGGCTCTCACCCTTGGGTGCTCATGCGCACCCAACCCTCCCTAGTGGGAATATCTTCTGCTAATGATGGCTGCATCCCAACTGTTTTCCCATCCCGGCGTCTTAGCTGGAAAAGAGAAGGAGCCTCCAGAGACGCATTTCTTCATCACACTTAATGATTAAACAGGAGGTTGGCTTAGGAATCTGGTGATTCACGAATTCCAGAAAACTACACTTATCACAATTTCCACTTTTAGGACGGCCCGTGTGTTGCTACCCTCAAAATCCCCACCAGGGGACCCCGAAGAAGATAACAAGGCTGACAAATGTCCAGTTGGCAAATCCAGAAAAAGAGAAATTCCTGGGACATTATTTTACCAAGAGTATAAAACTTGACTGAATAAACCACATTGGCACAGAAGAAGCGAAACCAGCTCTTTGTTGCGGTCCGCCAGAAGCCAGCAGAGCTGGCAGCAGATACAGACAGTGAGGAGGTTGGGGAGGAACATGGGCCAGTGCTGGAGTCTGGGGAAGGCTCTGATGAGGGCTCTGCGTCGGAGGCAGAGAGGGGGCCAGGGCCGGATGCCAGTTATCAGCTGCCTTTGGAGTCAGACAACAATGAGGCAGACAAACAGCTGGAGCCTGTTCCCGGTGTGTGCATGTGCAGAGTTGGCTGACGAAGGGAACAGCTAAAGAACAAGGGTCGACTCAGGAGTAAAGCCACAGGTAGACGATGAATGGCCCCTCCCAAAGGGAATAAAAGAGGAGCGACAGGGGAGTGGAGTTCGCAGGAGACAATTAGTTCACTTAATTGGTTCCTGACTCTCATAGACTTCTTGCCAAGTTTTGAAGATATCAGCCTGGCAGCTCTCCAAGCCAGATAAGGTCTGTGACTGTAAATTCACCCTTGAAAAACTTTGCTGGATAAATGAGAAGAATTCACAGTAACTTAATAAAAACGGGTTCTTTGTCGGGACAACGCGTCTGCTTTGTGGTTTGGGGAAGCTTAGGTCAGAACACTCTGGGTTTCCCGCACGAAAGCAAGCATAGTTAATTCTCCCCTTTCCTTAAAGGCCACCCACAGTCCAATACGTCCACCTGTCATTTCTGTTCATTTTGTTATGGGAAATAGCCAGCCACGCTGGGACATCTGCTCGGCGCGTCCTTGAGATACTAACAATGTCTTACGGAAGCCGACGGATGCTTAGATACCATTTTCCCACCCTTGCATTACACACACACACACACACTGTTACTGTCAAACTGCAAGCAAAGCAAAAATGTAAGTGAAAGTGTGAGTCAAGAGACAAAGGCGAATTGTCTGTGGAGATTCTCAGTTCATCCAGATCATGGTTGTCCCAAAGGGGCCTTTTCAAAAGGCAACTGGGCTTCGGGTTTTTTTTGTTTTTGTTTTTCTTGAAAACATTTCGCTTCTCGTCTTATCAGTTCTGAACTGAGGAAGCTGATTTAAACCAATCAGATTGCTGGAATTGGGTATGTCTAGTCTAGTCTAGTGAAAGAAGGGATGCGGTGGCTCAGTGGCTAAGACGTTGAGCTTGTCGATCGAAAGGTCGGCAGTTCAGCGGTTCGAATCCCTAGTGCCGCGTAATGGGGTGAGCTCCACTTACTTGTCCCAGCTTCTGCTAACCTAGCAGTTCGAAAGCATGTTAAAAAATATTTTTTTAATATGAAACATAGATCGATTTCGACAGTAGTAAATCAGGCTGGCATGGTATAGAACCAAATCCAGCTTTTTTGATATCTAGGTAAACCTCAGGTGCACGGAGACCAAAGGGGGTCTTTGTGCAAAATGTTCAACAGTAAAGAATTGTGGTTCAGTACTGTATTTAAAAATATGCTCAGCTACCTCCAGAAAAGGGACGCAGTGGCTCAGTGGATAAGACGCTGAGTTTGTCAAGCGAAAGGTCGGCTGTTCAGCGGTTTGAATCCCTAGTGCCGCCTAACAGGGTCAGCTCCCGTTCCTTGTCCCAGCTTCTGCCAACCTAGCAGTTCGAAAGCAGGTAAAAAAAAAAATGCAAGTAGAAAAATAGGGACCACCTTTGGTGGGAAGGCAACAGTGTTCTGAGAGCCTTTGGCATTTAGTCATGCTGGCCACATGACCACGGAGACGTCTTCAGACAGCGCTGGCTCTTCGGCTTTGAAACGGAGATGAGCACCGCCTCCTAGAGTCGGGAACGACTAGCACATACGTGCGAGGGGAACCTTTACCTTTTACCTTAGTTTAATGAAAAGAAAAATTAGGGGTAACATGATAACAGTGTCCCAATATTTGAGTGGCTACCACAAAGAAGAGGGAGTCAAGCTGTTCTCCAAAGACCCTGAGGGTAGGACAAGAAACAATGGATGGAAACTAATCAAGGAGAGAAGCAACCTAGAACTAAGGAGAAATTTCCTGACAGTAAGAACAATTAACCAGTGGAACAACTTGCCTCCAGAATTTGTGAATGCTCCAACACTTGAAGTTTTTAAGAAGAGGTTGGATAACCCTTTATCTGAAGTGGTGTAGGGTTTCCTGCCTAAGCAGAGGGTTGGACTAGAAGACTTGCAAGGTCCCTTCCAACTTCGTTATTCTGTTTTTTTCCTGTCTTTAAGGGGAAAAAACAAAGAAAGTCCAAAAAGTCCTTTTTTTCAAAAGCCCAATTGCCTTTTGAAAAAGCACCTTTGGGACAACCATGGATAAACTGAGAATCTCCACAGCCACCAAGCAAGTCCAGTTGCCTTTTGAAAAAAAAACAAGAAACAGCTCCCCGTGTTTCATTGGTCAACGCGCTCATTCATAAATCCATTCTGCCCCATTTTTTCATCCATCTGTCATTTTTTAAAATTAAAAAAAAAAAGTAATGAATATCATTCTCTCGGGAACATAATCAGGTTGCTTTGCTTTTCTTGGAGAAAAAAAAAATGCATATTCATGCGTCAGGATAAAAATTGCCTACCAAAATAAAACCCTAAGAACAGTTGTGGTTCAGAAGATACAAACCCCAATGGGGAAAAATTGTGTGTCGCCGGGATCTTTTCCTTGGGAGAGCCAATTTTTTTCTCTCTCTCTCTCTTTACATTAGAGTCTGTTCTGCATGCCTTAATTTATTCAGCCTTCTCGGAGCATCTGGGACTGAGAAGATTAAAACCTCAAAAGCAAAATAACGAGGTTGGTGAAAAGTGAAACACTTGAGGTAACTCATCCGTCATTGAGTCCTGACTTCTGAAATGGGATTAATGACACTTTCAGTCGAGATGACTTTTTTTTTTTTCTTCCTACGATCCTTAGACTTATTGAGTCTGAAGAAAAGCTGCTCTGGGTAATGACACGCACTTCAAAATCATCACCGCGAGTGATTCAAAGTTCGCACCTGTTTCATTGTTTCCTACAAATTGGCCAATAATAACCAGAGGTAGAAGTACATCTTCAATAAATTAGCGTTCACTCTCACGTCCCACTTCCTTCTGTACCTTCAGCCGACTAAGACTGTAGTAACAGAAATATATGGGATGTGGTGGCTCAGCAGCTACAACACTGAGCTTGTCGATCGAAAGGTCGGCAGTTCAGCAGTTCAAATCCCTAGTGCCGCGTAAAAGGGTGAGCTCCCATGACTTGTCCCAGCTTCTGCCAACCTAGCAGTTCGAAAGCAGGTAAAAATGCAAGTAGAAAAATAGGGACCACCTTTGGTGGGAAGGGAACAGCGTTCCGTGCGCCTTTGGCATTGAGTCATGCCGGCCACATGACCACGGAGACATCTTCGGACAGCGCTGGCTCTTCGGCTTTGAAACGGAGATGAGCACTGCCCCCTAGAATTGGGAACAACTAGCACACATGTGTGAGGGAACTTTTATCTTTTAAGAGAAATATATTTTCTCTCTTCATTTAGCTTCCTGGAAGTAAATTTCCTGGAGAAATTTCCTGACAGTTAGAACAATTAATCAGTGGAACAACTTGCCTCAAGAAGTTGTGAATGTTCCAACACTGGAAGTTTTTAAGAAGATGTTGGACAACCATTTGTCTGAAGTGGTGTAGGGTTTTCTGCCTAAGCAGGGGGTTGGACTAGAAGACCTCCAAGGTCCCTTCCAACTCAGTTATTCTCTTAACAGTTACAAGGATTGCTTATGTCTAGTCTAGTGAAGAGAAGGACCAGGGGAGACATGATAGCAGTGTTCCAATATCCCACAAAGAAGAGGGAGTCAAGCTATTCTCCAAAGCACCTGAGGGCAGGACAAGAAGCAACGGGTGGAAACTAATCAAGGAGAAAAGCAACTTAGAACTAAGGAGAAATTTCCTGACAGTTAGAACAATTAACCAGTGGAACAACTTGCCTCCAGAAGTTGTGAATGCTCCAACACTGGAAGTTTTTAAGAAGAGGTTGGATAACCATTTGTCTGAAGTGGGTTTAGGGTTTCCTGTCTAAGAAGGGGGTTGGACTAGAAGACCTTCAAGGTCCCTTCCCATTCTGTTATACTCTTCTATTCTAAACCTTTAATACGGAAGAATCAGATTGCAACCTCTGTTAGCAACTCTGTGGGTACCGCAACTACAGACTTAAACTTAACTTAAAACAATTTGGGAAACTATTTTTTTAAAAAAATATTTCTCAATGCCCTGCCACTAAAATCTGAGTTTACGTGTGCGGGAGAGACTACAAAATGACAAGAGGATCTTATGAATTATCTGTTATGGTAATGGAGCCATTTTTGGAACGTGCGAAAAAGCTGTCTGTTTCAATCAGCCAACACTTTCTCCTTTTTTCCCCCTTTCTGGGAATGGTACCTTCGGGTGAGCTGTGCACCAAAGATCCAATCCAAAACTTCAATCCGATGAAATCTCGGAATCACCTCTGAATCAACTGAACTGATCTGTTGGTTTATTCTGATACGAAGACCACCCCCTGCGCAGTTTTTCACAAGAAATCAACTTCTGGAGCAATGTTTACGACAACCTAATCACAGATCTAAAAGTTTTTTGGGGTTATTTCATTCGCCAAAGCACGTTCTCTAGAAATGACAGATTTTATTCAAAGCGCTTGGGGTCCAATTCTCTGATTCAAAAAAAGCTTGGAGTTAGATGACCATGAAATATGAATGTCCTTTTAGAAACAGGAGAGTTAGAAATATTTAATTCACTTGATGAATATGTACTACTGCATATTATTATCATATCTACAGCAGTGGTGAAATCTAAAATTTGTTACGACAGGTTCTGTGGGCGTGGCTTGGTGGTGATGGGGTAATGTGACTGGGTGGGCGTGGCCAATTTTTTTTCCCAAACTTTTAAAACCACTTTTTCTACAAGCTCTTCGGTGAAGAGGTTGTAAAAACTGCCTTCAAAAGGCTCTGACGATCCCAGCTGAGCCGCCCGATCATCAGAGGCTTTTTAAAAAAAAAACTTTTAAAAGCATTTTTTCAGCCGAAGAGGTTGTAGAAAAAATGCTTTTAAAAGTAAAAAAAAAAAAGCCTCTGATGATTGTGCGGCTCAGTTGGGCATGTCGGGGGTGGGGGTGGGCAGGGATTTTTGCTACCAGTTCTCTGAACCACCCGCCTCTATCGCTACCGGATCGGGCGATCCGGTCCGAACCGGGAGCATTTCACCCCTGATCTACAGCCAAGTCACTCAGTTTGGGGATTTTTGAAAATCCTAAATTTTGCAGGTGGGTTATCGTTCTTTGGCCCGTTAGTTACTTGAACGTGTTTGTCTTTTGCAACCTTCTAAATCTCAGACAAAGATGTCGCTAGACAAATTTTCTTTGTGCATTGGGAAGTAGGTATTATTATGTCTACTCAACCTTTGATTCATTTCCCTTCTGAATAATTTAAGGCAAGATCTCACATACATTTTCAACAAGCAGATGGAAGCGGATAAGTGGTCGTAATCCTGCTGCTTAGTCACAAATCCAGAGGAAATCAAAGGCCAGCGTTGAGCACTTTACAACGGGTACGAGGTTTCATTCCACCAACTTCCCCATAAATAAATAATAAACTTTGCAATCACCTTTTTTCCCATTCACTCCACCCACCCACCCCCAAAAAACAGCCAACAAGCACGTGAATAAGGTTTTAAAACATCATTTTTAGTGCCAACAACAACAACAAAAATTCATTGTAGTCGATGCAGTTTCCTGGTCTTGCCAATCTCTAAAGCAGGGGTGTGAAACTCAAGGCCCAGAGCCCAGATCCGGCCTGCCGGATGCTTAGATCTGGCCTGCAGGGCCAGCTTGAAAAACAGCAAAGGACCGGCCTGCGGGGACTCTTCACGCGTGGCCCCCATTTTCGCTGGCAGAGGGCTAGCAAAACAAACTAAAAACAAAACGAAAGGAGAAATGTTTCCCCTTTTGCATTTGAGCATGCAAGAAGGGACAGGAAAGGAGAAAGGGAAAGAGGCAAGTCAAAGGAAAAGAAGAGAAGACGGGAAGGAAGAAGGAAGGAGAAGGAAGGAGGGAGGGAGGGAGGGAGGGAGGGAGGGAGGGAAGGAAGGAAGGAAGGAAGGAAGGAAGGAAGGAAGGAAGGAAGGAAGGAAGGAAGGAAGGCTGGCTCCCTTCCAGTTTATTGCAGGCCAACTCTGCCCACTGCCAGGAGTTCAATCCTGACCGGCTCAAGGTAGACTCAGCCTTCCATCTGTCCGAGGTCAGTAAAATGAGGACCCAGATTGTTTGGGGGGGGGGCAAGATGCTGACTCTGTAAACCACTTAGAGAGGGCTGTAAAGCACTGTGAAGCGATGTATAAGTCTAAGTCCTCAGACACGAGTACGTTGCTGGGAGCAGTGCTTAAATATCAAGCTGCCCGTTTGATGCTCTTTTTAAGAGCCAGGCTAATGCCAAAGAAAGTGCCCATGATGGTACGGGCGCCCACAGGCACCAGGTCGGGGATCTAAACTGGAAAACATTGTAGGAGCAATGAGTGACCCAACTCAGTGTTAGTTTAAACTAACAAGAGCTGCAGAGTTGACCTCTCTTCTGGGGTGGGTTTAAAGGGAACAATTCAATCAGCGCAGGGCGAAGGAGAAACTGTGTGTCGCTTGTCTCTTCCTTTGACAACTTTGAAATGATTTCCATTTGATGCCAGAGGCCATTCTCGGATGATCCCCGAGGTCAGGCTTCATTTCCAGGGCTTCTGATTAAATGAACAGGAGGGGAATTTTGCAATGACTATCGGCCAAACGTGTCTGACAAGAGAACTGCTGAAGCCTGGAAAGAAAGGCTGGGAATGGCTAAAACTCATCCCACTGAGAAGTCCAGCTTGCCGGACCTCGGCTCGCTAAACTCAGACTGCCCCGCTACCATGGGGAGACGAGAACAGGACATCTCACCGTTTTGCTATACATGCAACAGGTTGCCAAAGTCTTTGTCTGGATTTCAATTATTGAATGATAGTTGTCTGAATAAACATCACTACACCAGGAGCAGCATGAACAGTGACAACAGTCTGAGAGAAGGATTACACACACTATACAATACTGGATTTCTGAGTTCCTCGCACACATACAATTCACAGGAAGGGGGAAGAATCTTCGTTAAGTCATACATTTTTTTTGGAGCAAGAGAGAGAGCCAGGGGTGGGTTGCTGGAGGTTCGTAGGGGTTCGGGAGAACCTCTAGCTAAGATTCTATGCAGTTCAGAGAACCCCCAAATCCCGCTCTTGGCTGGCCCCGCCCACCCCGCCCCTCCCAGGAGTCCCTATGTGGCCTGTTTTAGATGCAGGTAAGTGTGTGCGCGGAGGCTCGGGGAGGGTGAAAAACGGGCCTACCGGAAGTTCAAGAAGGCTGGAAATGGGGCCGTTTCCAGCCTCCAGAGGGCCTCTGGAGCCTGGGTAGGCCGTTTTCACCCGCCCGGAGGCTTGAGGAAAACCTCCGGAGCCCGGGGAGGGCAAACCCTACCGCCCCACTGTGGTGCAGGAGGCCAACTAGGCCACACCCACCATGGCCACGTCCAACCAACAACCGGGCAGAGAAACCGTTGCTAAAAGTTTTGAACCCCACCCCTGGAGAGAGCAACAGATTTTGCTTCCAACTTTGTTTTTTTAAAAAAAACTAAAAACCAGGGATGTTTGCAACTGAAAAATTCTCCTCCAGCTAGCTCAGACTGTGGAACAAGAGCTATGGAGGTCTTCTAAATAAGCCCCTTTTTTGTGTCTTGGACTGTACATTTTTAATAAATAAAATAAATAACCCATAACCGTACTCCAAAGGGGCTTCTCCTTATCATCTTGAATTCTGCAATCTTTAAGCTTCCTGGCAACATTGTTCTTGAGACAGCAGGAGGATGCTCCTTGAAGAATGTGGATGAGGCGGTGTAATTAAAGGATACCTTGGTCATGGTTATATTGACAGTGTGATGTCAGGAGTGTTCTTGGCTGCTCTTATGTTCTTTATGTTGTTTCTAATTCTGGTTGTTTTTCTTTCTTTTCTTTTTTTTTTTTTGACTCGGTTTCTAGTCTGATTTAACTGCTAGCTGCCCAGTGTCATATATATGAGGTGGATGGATGGATGGAAGAAAGGAAGTGGGGAAGAGGGAGAGAAGGAAGGGAGGGAGGAGGAAGGGAGGAGGAAGAGGAGGAAGAGAGGGAGGGAGGGGGAGGAGGGAGGAGGAGGGATAGGAAGGAAGGAGAGGAAGGAAGGAGAGAAGGGGGAAAGGGAGAGAAGGGAGAGAGGAGAGGGAGGGAGGGAGAGAAAGGGAAGGGAAGGGAGGGGAAGGAGTGGAGAAGAGAGGAGGGGGGAGGGGGAGAAGAGAAGGGAAGAGAAGGGAAGGGAAGGAAAGGAAGGAAGGAATCAAGGAAGGAATCAAGGAAGGAAGGAAGGAAGGAAGGAAGGAAGGAAGGAAGGAAGGAAGGAAGGAAGGAGATGTTGAGAGGGGAAGGGAGGGGAAGGAAAGAAGGAAGGAAAGAAGGAAGGAAGGAGAGGAGATGAAGGGAAAGAAGGGAAGGGAGGAAGGAAGGAAGGAGAGGTTGGGAGGGAAGGGAGGGGAAAGAAAAGAGAGGAGAGGTAGGGAGGGAGAGAAGGGAAGGGAAGGGAAGGAAGGAAGAAAAAAGAAAGAAAAAAGAAAGAGAGAGAGGGGGGAAGGAAGGAAGGAAGGAAGGAAGGAAGGAAGGAAGGAAGGAAGGAAGGAAGGAAGGGGTCTGAGCTCCACCCCAACTAACATGCTGCAATCTGTGGAATCTACTTGCCATCCATGCCTGAATCCCAAGGGATCCACAAGCCACCCAGGACTTCCTGGGAAGAAAGAATAACCATGAAACCAGCGTCTAAACAGCCTAGGTACCTTTTCAACCGAGGTGGCGGATTTTCAGCCAGGCTAGAACAGAAGCCAAGAATCTGATGGACAGGCTAACCGTGCCAGCTGTGAAAAATCGATACCAAGAAATGCAGGTACCCAGGCCAAACATCTCATCAAAACAGCATTACAGAAAAGCGTAATATCTTGAAAGCAGTTAAGGAAGAGGCAGCGGGCTGCCAAGCTAATTAGATATGCCAAATTCCCACTCCAGATTACGGTCCCCTTATTTAATGGCTGGTTGATTTGAGAAGCCAAACCAATTTCCTCCTTCCTTTTCATCGGGGGTCATTCCAGTAATGGCGTGGCTATAAAACGGGAAGGAAACATACTGGCCATGGTTTAGAAAACACTACGCACTTAATTGCTCTGTGTGTATTTTGTAAAATACAACCAGCGATGGAACGCAGGTTCCATTTTTAGTCTGGTGGGCACACAACCACTCAACATTATAACATTTGGTTGTCTCTATGCCCTTGCTTGACCTACTTGATGGATACCTCCCAATAAACCCATTCACGAAGGCGCCGGGAAATTAATTTAACCCAAATTATCCTACAGCTGTGATGGGCCTTGGCTCCTTCTTCTTTGTGGCAGCCCCTGAGATATCGGAACACTGCTGGGAGCACCTAAGACCCATCAGTCATTCCAATAGGATTGGTCCACCTGACTTGTTCTGGCAGAAGGGGCATGCTATGGACCTCAGTGGTCAAGGAATTTTGACTGGCAGGATCCAGAAGAAGGGCCTTTTTGGTCGTGGCTCCTATCTTCTGGAACCTCATGCCCCTTTGAAGTGAGAACTGGCCCCACCTTCTTGGTTTGGAAGGGTCTGAAGACTCTGCTGAATGGCTTGGGGCTCCAAAGAGGCATTTGAGTTAGTTGACTAGGAAGAAGTTCCACCTCTTTTTTTAAAAAAAAAAAAACTCATTTGATTTCTATTCATTTTAATATTTAGGATAGAATAGAATAGCAGAGTTGGAAGGGACCTTGGAGGTCTTCTAGTCCAACCCCCTATCTAGGCAGGAAACCCTACACCACTTCAGACAACTGGTTGTCCAAAATCTTCTTAAAAACTTCCAGTGTTGGAATATTCACAACTTCTGGAGGCAAGTTGTTCCACTGATTAATTGTTTTAACTGCCAAGAAATTTCTCCTTAGTTCTAAGTTGCTTCTCTCCTTGATTAGTTTCCACCCATTGCTTCCTGTCCTACCCTCAGGTTCTTTGGAGAATAGCTTGACTCCCTCATTTCATGTCTTCGTGTTCTGTACCTTTGTTTTTATCATGTTCATAAGCCACCCAAAGTCGCTTGGCAGTGAGATGGGTGGCATATTAATTGAATAAATGAAAATTAACACCAAAGGCCCCTTATTCCTAGCATATTTTTTTCATCCATACCTGTTTTGCATAGAATAACAGCAGCGCAGGGATTTGATCAAAGGAAGCAGCATTATTGAACACCGTTTCTCAAAAAGAAGGAGGAGGAGGAGGAGGAGGAGGAGGAGGAGGAGGAGGAGGAGGAGGAGGAGGAGGAAAGAAAGAAAGAAAGAAAGAAAGAAAGAAAGAAAGAAAGAAAGAAAGAAAGAAAGAAAGGAAAGAATCCCTTGCAACTTTCTTAAAGAAAACACTTGTCTTTTCTGTTGACCTTTCCTGTTCTCCTGGTGCTAAAAAGGCTAATATTAAAAAACAAAAAAATCCCCAGATCTTAGGGAAATAAGATGATGCTGTAGACACACAACATGGGAGAACGACAAATGCACAATATTGTGGATCAATGGAGGGGAGGGAGGAATCTCGTGGAGGGGAGGGAAGGGCTGGGAGAAAGGGAACATGTACTGAAGGATATGCTGATACAGCTATAAGATAATGGTGTGAATTCAGCTCTTATCGGGTAATTTTTTTTTTACAAGAAACCTTCTATGCATCCAACGAAGTAGGTCAGGTATCTGGGAGAAAATGCGTGCAAGGTGCTTTATTTTCTTTGAGGATTCCTGGATAATTTGGCAAAACTGCAGAACTGAGCGTTTTTGCCACCTCTGGGCTAAGTGCTTTCGAAAATTGAACAAAAAGGCGGAAGGGAAACAACAGCGCGTAATAGGAACTATAGGATACAGTAGCCCTAATGAAAGCCAATCAATTGAGGTCTGTTGGACTCTTATCTTCTACTCTTACGGTCTCGTTAATGTTGAGGATTGGGGGAATGCAATGCTTCATTTGGGAAGGGGGATGTTGTGACCCCGACTCCCGAGCCTGTCCTAACAGAGGAAGAGGACTCAGAAGGTGATGGGGAGGAACTGACAAGGTCTCCCTCTCCAGGACCCTCCTCTCTGGCAATGCCTCAGGTTCCATCTGAAGGCCAAGAGGAACAGCCTGGGATATGCCAGGAGGAAAGCATATCGGAACAACAACAGATAGGGAACGAGGATGATGAATCCTGGCTTGATCCCAGGCAGCGTCGGAGGGAGAAGCGTGCGCAGCAACGAAAGAGGCGTGGGAGGGCCAGAGATTGAGCTGAGTCACTGAGCCACACCCCACAAAGAATAAAAGTGGGTGTGATTGCTCTTCAGGCTTTGTGACGGTCAAAGTTAAAAACCTGAGAGTCACATCGCGTTACCTGAAATCTGGCTTGTGCATATTTGGATTGGACCTTGGCTAACTCTTGCTTCATGGATTCCTTTTTGCTACTGAACCGGACTGAGTATAAACTCTCTCTTGCTGACTGTGAGTGAAAACTGATGTGGCAGGCATTTCGCAGTTTACTGCCAAAACTCTTATCTGCAAGGGTTTCTAGTCTGATTGCTTAATAAAATCTTGGCAGAAGTGCCTGGTTGTGTGTTTGCCTGTGTGGGGAAGGAGGACAGAACAGGGGAGGGGAAACCTTAGCAAAGCAGAAGCTCTCAAAATTTGGGGGTGGGGGGAAGAAATTGTAAGTCAATTCATTCTCCTCATATCAAAAGCACCCTTCCCTTCTCTTGAAGATGCCAGGTCAAGAATGGTCAGGATCTTGGTTGCCTGAAGGAGATATATACAGTCAACACCTTGAATTGTGACCGGAGACCAATAGGTCTAATCACCTCTAATCAGTTCTCATTTAAGGCACAAATGACCAGGTTCAAATTAGCATACTTTGGACACATTATATGAAGACCTAACTCTCTGAAAAAGGCTTGAATGTTGGGAATGGTGGAAGGTAAGAGAAGAGAATGGCCAACAGGAAGGTTGATGGACTCATTTACTGAGGCCATGGATGTGACTTTGAAAGATCTGAAAAGCCAGCTGAGGGATAGCACATCATGGAGAAAAATCTATCTATGTGGTTGCCAGGAGTAAAAACAACTCGATGGCACATAATCAATCAGAGGTTGTTGAGGGATCAAATCAAAAGCTTTAAACACAAAGCATTCGCATATCGTTCATTGACTCCATCAATCATTGGACCAACACTACAAAACATCACTCTACCCCATTCAGCTAGAAGATCCTGTAGGAGAAGGCCAATTCAAGACCTGGAGATACACAAAAATGATCTGCATCCTGCCCTAGGCAGTTCTGCTTCTGGACTGTTTGTGTGTGTGCTTAAGATCAATAAATTTAGGAAACAGTTGACAGCAGTTCTGGGGCGGGGAGTGAAATCAATATCTCTGCTTTTCGAATAACATTCCCACCTAGCCGCAGAGTCAATCTCCTGGAAAGATTCTGCTGGCAAGACCACAAATGTCTTAATGTCAATGTATTTAATTGGGTCAAAGGTGAGGTATGTGTTCTCTGAACATAATAATCAGCAGTGAAGTCAAAGAAAAATTAGCATAGACTTTCCCTGAGATTCTTTTGGATTAAACTGCCCAGCAAAATTCAATCAAAGGATGGTCAGTTTCAGAATTTTGATGCCTAATCAATCCTTCAGAAACAAACATTTGAGATATAGAACAGCTGGAGTATGGGGTTTTTTTTCCTTCCCTTCTTCTTCTTTTATTCAGTCAGGTTCGATTCTTGGAGATTGCCTGGAGAAGTCTCTGCATTTATCTTGGCAAAGGTTTTTCAGAAGTGGTTTGCCATTGCCTCCTTTCTAGGGCTGAAAGAAAAGTGACTGGCCCAAAGTTAGTCATAGAATAGAATAAAATAACAGAGTTGTAGGGGGCCTTGGAATTCTTCTAGTTCAACCCCCAGCTTAGGCAGGAAACCCTACACCACTTCAGACAAACAGTTATCCAACATTTTCTTAAAAACTTCCAGTGTTGGAGCATTCACAACTTCTGGAGGCAAGTGGTTCCACTGGTTAATTGTTCTAACTGTCAGGAAATTTCTCCTTAGTTCTAAGTTGTTTCTCTCCTTGATTAGTTTCCACCCGTTGCTTCTTGTCCTGCCCTGAGGTGCTTTGGAGAATAGTTTGACTCCCTCTTCTTTGTGGCAGCCCCTGAGATATTGGAAGACTGCTATCATGTCACTCCTAGTCCTCCTTTTCATTAGACTAGCCATGCCAGGTTCCTGCAATCGTTCTTCATATGTTTTAGCCTCCAGTCCCCTAACCAGTTTTGTTGTTCTTCTCTGCACTCAGTCGGCTTTGTGCTTAAGGCAGACTCGCGGTTTCATGATTTTTAGCCTGGTGCTAAAAAAAAATATGGAAATATCTGCCTGCCAGCTTAGAGCACACACCCAAAATGCTAAGTAGCTAGTATTCAACGCACACCTACTGCTGTCTGGAAAAGAGCCCAGTGACATAAGGAAAATTGCCAAAACTCTCCTGGCACAAGAATTCATAGGCTGGAGTAAACCAGAATTCTGGCTACCTCCAAGGGCTTCTCTTGATCCAGTTTCTGTGGCTGTTATTGGGATTATACACTATACTAGGCTGTAAATAAAGGTTTTTCAGGCGGATAGGATAAAGTTTACTAAAAGAATCGTGTTTCAAAATAAGGTTGAGACAGTGTGCAAAAATAGAGTGGAGATTATCAGTGCGCTGTCCTTAGTACTGAAATTGAAACGTGGCCGTTGAACCAGGCAGCTCTCCATGGTGCTGAACTGACTTTCAAGAACTGTCCTATACAATCTTCTCTTGTTTGAACCCCAAATACTTGGGTTTATTTTGCATAGTCCACAGTACCTAACTCTTTCTTTCTTTCTTTCTTTCTTTCTTTCTTTCTTTCTTTCTTTCTACCTACCTACCTACCTACCTACCTACCTACCTACATACATGTTAGCCTAGAGTTTTGATTTTTTTAAAAAAACTTTATATGATCTGCCTACACACTTGGTCTGGATCAGTCAAAAACTGTGTCTAATACCTTTGCGTGTTTTTTTTAAACTACATGCAGTGCAATGATGATAATAATAATTAATAAATTGGGAGAAAGTGTTATAGAAAAAAACCTCAAAGATAATCTCCATCTGGCCCCCTTTTTTCTCTGATTGTCTTTTTTTCCTCCTAATCTGGCAAGCCGAGTGAGGAGGAAAACTTTTACTCTAACCCTAAAGTGCCATCTCAGCTATTTTGAATGGCAGCTGTCAATTCAGAAAAAAATAATTAGAAATTAGATGACAAGAAGACACTGAACAAAAGCAATGGCAATGGTGAAAAAAATTGTTAAGACAAGTATCCCTGAAGGAAAGCAGGCAAGCTTAACAGATTGCAGCTAGTCAGGCAGGATGTCTTTTTAATGATCAGTCTATAGAAACCGCATTAGCATTTGTAAAACCAGCAGAAACACATAACATGGTAACTAATCTGAAATGTTCGCCTGCATCATTTTTGTCCATTGATTAGGTAAAATCATGCACGGGCAATCTGAAACCTTAAGACACATAAAATCACCACGTGGGGACTTTTTCCTGCAAAAAGAACTTTCTCTAAACACAATTACCCAAAATAGATAGTCTGCTTCTCCGTCATTTTGAGGAAGAAATTACAGATAGCACTAGCACTTAGACTTATATACCGCTTCACGGTGCTTTTATAGCCCTCTCTAAGCAGTTTACAGAGTCAGCCTATTGCCCCCAACAATCTGGGTCCTCATTTTACCCACCTCGGAAGGATGGAAGGCTGAGTCAACCTTGAGCCAGGCAGGATCGAACTCCTGGCAATGGGCAGTTAGTCTTCTTTCCTTTCCAATTTTTGGCAAATACAATTCTAGCTGCTGTTAAAACATTCACAATTAAATATTGCAATTCTTTATTAAATGTCTCTGGTAAGATCCCTAATAAAAATGTCTCTGGTTTAAAGTCAATATGTCTCCTTATCATTTTTTCCAACCATGTGTGTATCTTAGTCCAATATCTCCTTGCTTCTACACATGTCCACCACATATGGTAATATGATCCTGGGGTCTGATAACATTTCCAACACTTCTCCGATTTATTCTGAAACATTCTGGCTATCCTCGCCGGGGGCAGGTGCCACCTGTAAAACATCTTATACAAATTCTTCTTATATGCTGTAGACATTGTGATTTTATAATTATGCGACCATAATTTTTGCCATTTCCCTAAATCAGTAACTTTCTTGATGAAAACAGAACCAATTTCTTAAATGGGCAAAATGTTAACAGGTAGTAGCTACCAACAAAGTGGCCAACAGTGAAATAACTTCTGGGACTCTACTATCAGATGTGTGAGAGAGAGTTCTCACACCATTATTTTTTTTTTTAAGCAAGGTAAGAACAATCTGTCGCAAAACAGCTGACAGATGGAAACGGGCCAGCCCACTCAAAAATAGGGGGGTGCGCAATCCTTGATATAGTGTTGGAAGAAAGTCAAACACAAGGCAGGTTTTATTTTAGTCTTCCTAAAATAGAGCGAGTTTTCAATCAACTGTAGTTGCTAAAATTATTTGGGCCTCCTGATCTCGGTCAAGAAAGATTTGTTATTTTGAGTTCTAAGATTTTCTTGGGACATTATTTAAAGAGCACCAGTCTGCTCAAGTGAGTTAAGGCTGAGAAATACCATATTTTTTTTGCACTATAAGATGCTCCGGACCATAAGACGCACCTAGCTTTTGGAGAGGAAAACAAGAAAAAAAAAATCTGCCTCTGCCTCCCAGCATCCATTGGTATTCATCTGGCTAGCGTCCTTGCAGCAAACAGCAAACTGCCTGGTCAGCTTCAGCGCATTATTACAGCCTGATTTAGCATGAGCAGCTGATTGGCAGTTGGATCCACCTCCTGGGATACCGCCAATCAGCTGTTCCAGGCTGCAGGGATCGCCACTGCCCATCGCCACCGCCTCCGTGCGTTCCATTTTCGGCCTCCATGTGTCCTGGTTTTGGCCTCTATACGTCCTGTTTCAGCTCGTTCCAGGTGGTGGGGATCACCACTACTGTCGATCGCCACTACTGCCGATCGCCACTGCTGCCTATTGCCGATGGCAAATGGCGGTGACGAAGGATGGTGAGCGGCAGTGGCAGCAGCAGAGAGCATCAAGCGGCGGTGGTAGGCAGTGAGTGGCAGTGGTGTTTAGCGGCGATAGGCAGTGGTAGCGGTGATCCCTGCCTCCTGGAATGAGCTGAAAACGGAATGCATGAAAATGGGGTGCGCAGAGGCCAAAAATGGGACATACAGAGGCTGAAAATGGCCAAAAGGTGGGGGCCAGCGGGTGGGCATGGCTTCAGCAACATTCGCTTTATAAGGCGCACAGATATTTCCACCCACTTTTGTGGGGGCAAAGTGCGTCTTATAGACCGAAAAATACAGTAATAAGTGAAAGTACAAAATCAATAAAACCAAAAGCAAGTTAACTGAAGGATCAACATTATACTTCTCAGCAACCTTCATCCTTGTTCATGCCGATAGGACCGTACACAATATAATATCATTTATGGGATCCGTGATGCTCTCTGAACTTGGTGATTTTCTTTCAGATATTTCAGGCTAACCCTGATGGTGTTACTTAGTTGGGTTATGAAACATCTGCAGAAAAACTTTCAAGCTCAGAGACCACCAGGGACCCCACAGTTCAACCCTGAGCTACAAATATTCTCTTCTGTAATACAATTTATCTGGGAAAAAACTGGATAGAGAAAGCTGCTTTAATGAATCTTCCATCCTACAAATAACAATTTACTGTTTTCCGAGCTGCACAGTTGGATGAGTGTTTTCATTGCCTATTGGGCTGAATATTATGTACCTAAACTTTCTGGAACTTTTCAGTTTTCAATCTTTAATCTTTTCATTCAAGAATTTTAAATTTAAACCTCACGGACTGGGTGAGACAACATCCTAGCCAGACTCTTTATGTTTCTAGCAATACAATTCTGTGCCCCCTTGAAATGCTAACCCACCATTTCTCTGCATGTCCTATTATATCATCCATCACATTCGTCAACTCTAAAGAGATATAAACAAATTGGGGTAGGGTTTTTTTTTGTTTGTTTGTTTTTGTTAACCAAAGATCACAAAATAAAGCTAGACAAAAGAGAAGCCCTTAGCGGTCGGGTTTACAGCTGCTAATTAAAACACTGATGAGAAAAGCTTTTTTATTAAGACAACTGGATATATAAGTCGTGGAAAGTGAAGGCATAGGAAAAAAAATGCCTTATTTGTTTACCTAGCTTGTAAATATTTTAGAAACACTATAAACCGTTTCTTACACTTACAAATGAATCCTAGAGAAACATTGAGAGACTTAAAAAAGAGAACTTTTAATGATTTTTTTTTTTCATAATGGAATTCTGCACATCCCTTCTATGCTGTAGCTTCAGTTTTTGGGCAGCACCCTACAATTCTTTAATTTTTTAATGCCAAAAAGGCCAAACATTAAGAGCTGTTAACCTAATCTTGCGAAGCTTCTTCTCCGGTAATATTGTACTGCAAACTAGGGCATACAAAACCTTTGCTAGACCAATTCTTGAATACAGCTCATCTGGCTGGAACCCACACTGCATATCGGACATGAATACAATTGAATCCAGAGATATTTCACAAAAAGAGTCCTCCACTCCTCCAGTCGCAACAGAATACCTTAGGCCACCAGACTTGAAATTTTGGGATTAGACAATTTAGAACTATACCGCTTTCGGTTTGACCTAAGCAGTACATAAAATTATCTGCTACAATGTCCTACCTGTCAATGACTACTTCAGCTTCAACCACAATGATAAACGAGCACACAATAGATACAAACTTAAGGGAAACCGCTCCAAACTTGATTGCAGAAAATAGGACTTCAGCAACAGAGTGGTCAATGCCTGGAATGCACTACCTGATTCTGTGGTTTCATCCCCAAACCCCCAAAACTTTAACCTTAGACTGTCTACTGTTGACCTCACCCCATTCCTAAGAGGTCTTTAAGGGGCATGCATAAGTGCATCAACGCGCCTACTGTCCTTGTCCTAATATCCCCTTTTATTTCTAGAGAACCAGTAGCAGAAATTTTGAGCGGTTCGGAGAACCGGTAGCGGAAATTATGAGTAGTTCAGAGAACCGGCAAATGCCACTTCTGGCTGGTCCCAGAGTGGGGTGGGAATGGGGATTTTGCAATATCCTTCCCCTGCCACACCCACCACGCCATGCCCACCAAGCCACATCATGCCCACCAAGCCATGTCCACAGAACCGGTAGTAAAAAAAATTGGATTTCACCACTGTTATACTTACATCTGTTATCTTATATGTTCGACAAATAAATAAATAAAATAAATACAACAGAAGTAGGGAATTTTTTGAACCAGCTAATCTAAAAGGCTAAAAAGAAAAATGTTTTTGCCCTACTGGATACTTAATGACTGAACTTACAGCCCACCCCCAAAAGATATTTATAGCCTGGTTCCAAACTTCGGATGGCCACCGCCTCATGGTCAAAAGACTGCATTTGGGGGGCTTGGCACCTTGTCTGCGTTTATGGCTGTTTGCAATATTCCACAGTCACCTGAGTGATTTCCAACATTTTTTTCCCAAACACCAATGTTTCCTTCCAATTTTCGGCAAAAAAACTCCTCACAGATAACGGCGAACTCGCTTAAGAACTTCAGAGTTCACTTTATGACTGCGTTTGCTTAACAACTGCCTCAGACAAGCTCCTAAAATCAAGCCTCTCCGGTGGGTGACCTGCTTTACAACTGTCCTGATTTACGACCGTCACAGGCAGGTTCCATTACAGTTCTAAATCAAGGTCATTAGAACACAGCATGAAATTGCAGCATGAGACACCAGATTTCCTCAAAGTCGAGAACGGGACACAAACACACAAAAATCTGCAGAATTGCAGCTGAGTGGCGGCTCTTCCAGAAGGAAATTTTGATTCCTACAGATTTCTGAACAGATGAAACATTAACTGAGGTCAAAGATGATGGAGTCGTGGCAATTGGGAAAACCAAGTCACATCATTCCGTACGGCAGCCCCGATTTACAGAAGGAAAAATAGGGGAGGCACGTTACCTAAAGTGGAGATTTAATGTATTATTATGCTTCTGCACATATGTGGACAGCGAATGGTTGTTTATCTCGATTTGCCAAACGGTGCGACTGGGAGAGGAAAGAGCAGAAATAGCCAGAAACAGTTGGCTTTCACAAACTGCCACCTCCATTTTGGCAAAAGATTTCCACAACAGTATAGGGAACAGCATAAACAAGATTCCAGCAAATTTTGCCTTTTTTTTCTTTTCTTTTTTTACTTCAGAACGTCCCTCTTTCCTCTCGAATGATCCCTGAAGGCCTTTCAGTGACATTCCTGAGGTAAAACTACATGTTCTTCCCTCAGTGCCAAGAGAATTTTTTTAAAAAAAAATCCAGCAGGAAAAATCCATATATTTCCCCAAAGTTGACCTTGAACTCTTGTCCCAAGCATTCCAGAAGTTAGTATGTTCCTAAGCAAAACATTATTTTGGGGAGCTATCTTGCCCATGTCATTGATTGATTGATTGATTTAGATAAGTCCAGGTACTTCTCGACTTACAACAGTCCAATCTCTTCTTAAAAACTTCCAGTGTTGGAGCATTCACAACTTCTGGAGGCAAGTTGTTCCACTGATGAATTGTTCTCACTGTCAGGAAATTTCTCCTAAGTTCTAAGTTGCTTCTCTCCTTGATTAGTTTCCACCCATTGCTTCTTCTCCTGCCCTCAGGTGCTTTGGAGAATAGTTTGACTCCCTCTTCTTTGTGGCAGCCCCTGAGATATTGGAAGACTTCTATCATGTCTCCCCTAGTCCTTCTTTTCACTAAATTAGACATACCCAGTTCCTGCAATCCTTCTTCATTTTGCTGTGGCACCAATTATAGAGAAGATGAGAGAAGGCCGACTCCGTTGGTATGGACATGTCCAGGAAATTTCTCCTTAGTTCTAGGTTGCTTCTCTCCTTGATTAGTTTCCACCCATTGTTTCTTCTCCTGCCCTCAGGTGCTTTGGAGAATAGCTTGACTCCCTCTTCTTTGTGGCAGCCCCGGAGATATTGGAAGACTGCTATCATGTCACCCCGGTCCTTCTTTTCATTAGACTAAACATAAGTAATCCTTGCAACTGTTAAGAGAATAACAGAGTTGGAAGGGACCTTGGAGGTCTTCTAGTCCAACCCCCTGCTTAGGCAAGAGACCCTATATCCATGATGGCGAACCTATGGCACACATGCCCGAGGTGGCATGCAGAGCCCTCTCTGTAGGCACACATGCCGTCACCCCAGCTCAGCCAGCTGGTCGTCAGATTTCCGAGGTGTGCATGCATGCCAGTAAGCTGGTTGTCAGGTTCCTGAGGTGTGCATGCATGCCAGCCAGCTGGTCATCGGCTTTCTGGTGCTCTGGCATGCGTTCATACATGCACATACACGCTTTCCAGTTTTGGCACTCTGTGCCTAAAAGGTTCACCATCACTGCCCTATCCCATTCTGGACAAATGGCTGCCCAAAGTCTTCCTACAAACTTCCAGTGATGGAACACCCACAACTTCTGGTGACAAGTCGTTCCACTGGTTAATTGTCCTCACTGTTAGGAAGTTTCTCTTAATTCTAGGTTGCTTCTCTCCTTGATTAGTTTCCATCCATCGTTTCTTGCCCTGCCCTCAGGTGCTTTGGGGAATAGCTTGACTCCCTCTTCTTTGGGGCAGCCCCTGAGATGTTGAAATACTGCTATCATGTCCTATCTGCCGCCAATTTGCTTCGACCATAAGATTCTTGTAGAGAGTGTACCTTGCAATAAACTATAGTCATCTGAACCCCACTTGCTTCCTGATTTATTGGGCCCGACACTGAACCAATGAATCATTTTCATAATTTCATTTCAGCCTGTACCCTTAAATGGCATAGTCTTACCTTTACCACAGATATGCAATACAGATGGGGGAGAAAAAGATAGACTGCAAAATAGAGATAAGTTCCTTGCACACCGAAGGAAAAAACCTTGGCCTGATTTGAGGAACAATGAAAATTAATGTAACAGAAAGAAAGAAGGAAGGAAGGTGAGGTTCATGATTTATAGCCGATCTTCTGAATATAGGGAACTAATCACAATGATAACGCTACTGGCAATTTTACTCACTACCAGAAGGTTTGGGGGTTGGGTAGCTAGAACAGCTGTGTTTGTTTATGTCTTGTTGCATTTAGATCCTGCCTTTCCTCCTGGGAGTTCAAGGCAACATACATGGGAATATCTCTGCATTTTCTTCCTACAATGTCAGAGAGAGAGAGAGAGAGAAGAGAGAGAGAGAGAGAAGAAAGAGAGAGGGAATGAGAGAGGGAGAAGAAAGAGGGAGAGAAGAAAGGGAGAGGGAGAAGGAGAGAGAGAGAGAGAAAAAAGACAGAGAGAGAGAAGAGTGGGAGAAGAAAGAGAGGGGAGAGAGAGAAGAAAGAGAGAGGGGAGAGAGAAAGAGAAGAAAGAGAGAAAGAAAGAGAGAGAGAAGAAAGAGAGGGGAGAGAGAGAAGGAAGAGAGAGGGGGGAGGGAGAGAGAAAGAGAAGAAAGAGAGGGGGAGGGAGAGAGAAGAAAGAGAGGGGGGGAGGGAGAGAGACAGACAGATAGACACTTGGCCCCAAATCTCCTTGATTAAAAACAGAGATTTCAAAGGAAGTTCCTCAGATACACCTCAAACACTAACCACTACAATACATGTAGTCCTCGACTTAACAACAGTTCATTTAGTGACCGTTCCAAGTTACAACGGCCCTGAAATAATGTGACTTATGAACGTTTTTCACAGTCACAACCTTTGCAGCATTCCCCGTGATCATGGGCTCGAATTTCAGATGCTTGGCAACTGGTTCCTAAACTGATGACCTTTTCCTGTGTCTTGGGGTCACATCATCCCCTTTTTGCGACCTTCTGACCAGCAAAGTCAAGGGGGAAGCCAAGATTCCCTTTAGCTGCGGTGATTCACTCAACAATGGTGGCAAGAAAGGTACAAATGGGGCAAAATCCACTGAACAAACGTCTCATTTAGTACCATAAATGTTGGGCTCGATTGCCTCTCTTTGAACCTGATGCCATTTAAAGGTAAAGGTTCCCCTTGCACATATGTGCTAGTCGTTCCCGACTCTAGGGGCCGGTGCTCATCTCCGTTTCAAAGCCGAAGAGCTGGCACTGTCCAAAGACGTCTCCGTGGTCATGTGGCCGGCATGACTCAACGCCAAAGGCTCAATTCAATTGACAAGATCAGCGTCTTAGCCACTGAGCCACTGTGTCCCCTTTTGATGCCATTTGATGCCATTTATCCAGTCCTAATTCATAGCTGCTTCTTCCAAGATTCAGCGCGAAGACTCTTCCTGCTAAGATGATAGCAGCGAAATATAAGGTGTAGCCCTGTTTGTAGATGCTAAGCAATATAAACCTTCACATTTCCCTTGGACACGTTGAGGTGTCACTTGCAATCACGTAGAAGTTGGTGCCCAGAAGCTGGTGAGCAGTGCACCAAATGTGAAAATACAGGTCATACTGAATCATGGATTATTTATGAATTTGGATAACTTGGAACTGCGTCACTTGCGGTCAGACTTAGGTATTGCATACAAAATTGTACGTAAGTCATGTTTTACCTGTAAATGATTTTTTTCTGTTTTTAATCGCAATAATACGCGGGCGAACAACCACTTTAAACTCAGTGTAAATCGTTCTAAACTTGACTGTTAAAAAAAAAATACGATTTTTGTAACAGAATTGTCAAAGTCGGGAATGCTCTATTTGATTCAGTCGTCTCAGCTACAAATTTGCAGAGTTTTAGTCACAAATTGAAGGGGACACAGTGGCTCAGTGGCTAAGATGCTGAGCTTGTCAATTGAAAGGTTGGCAGTTCAGCAGTTTGAATCCCTAGTACCGCGTAACAGGGAGAGCTCCTGTTACTTGTCCCAGCTTCTGCCAACCTAGCAGTTCGAACGCACATAAAAAATGCAAGTAGAAAAATAGGGACCACCTTTGGTGGGTAGGTAAGGGTATTCCCTGCGCCTTTGGCATTGAGTCATGCTGGCCACATGACCACAGAGACTTCTTCGGACCGCGCTGGCTCTTCAACTTTGAAACGGAGATGAGCACCGCCCCCTAGAGTTGGGAACGACTAGCACATATGTGTGAAGGGAACCTTTACCTTTTACCTTTACCACCCACCTAAGTTTTGTGGCTCCCGGTGTTTTGTTTTCTGTGAGAAATTGGTCCAAATGGCTCTTTGAGTGTTTAAGGTTGCAGACCCCCAGTATAGGGTCTCTTGCTTGAATAAGGGGTTGGACTAGAAGACCTCCAAAGTCCTGTTCAGCTCTGTTATTCAGTTAACCCTTCAACTCAATGGAGAGGGACACCTAGGGTATACCTTAATATACCCATTGCGATGTTATTTTAGGTCAGTAAAACAGGAAAATCCGGACCCCGCTCCCAAGTGAAAAAACCCAACAGATGATTTTTTAAAAGGTAATATAGCTCTGTTCCGCTGAAGTTTTTCTCGTGCTTTCTTTTCTTGAAAAAGAAAATCACTTTTTATCGGATGTACCTATGCAAAAATACAAACCCAGCAACGAGAGCTGATTGATTTGTTGGCTTCTTCTCTGCTACTGTTTAACTGTTGCTATGGGAATGCAACGGGGGAAAAATAACTCTCTCTCCATTAACCAGAACGGATCATGTAAATCCTTGCCATGAAACAATATAGCTTGTCTCCAGCCTGTAATTTTCCTTTCCACCTCTAATGGATAGAAAACATTTGAGGGGCTGGAGCTAAAACCCTTACACGTTAACAGATAGATATGTAATAGGCCTCCTTTCAGACGGGTATTTAGACAGTTGTGATACCTTCCTTAAATTATCTTTATTTATAGTAAAGCAAAGGGTTATGAAATACGATACTAATTAGAACTATATTTAGACTCTGAGAAATGAGCTCCTGGATCCGTAGACCAACAAGGTGCAGCTGAAGCTAGATTGGATTACTCCAATAAGGGAGAAGAGCAACAAAGATTTATTTGTTTATTTGTTTATTTATTGGTTCGATTTATATGCCACCCTTTTCCGGAGACTCAGGGCGGCTTACAATGCATTAAGCAATATGATTAGGCTTACAATGCATTAAGCAAGATGATTAGGGGACTGGAGGCTAAAACATATGAAGAATGGCTGCAGGAACTGTGTATATCTAGTTTGATGAAAAGGACTAGGGGTGACATGATAGCAGTGTTCCAATATCTCAGGGGCTTCCACAAAGAAGAGGGAGTCAAGCTCTTCTCCAAAGCACCTGAAGGTAGGACAAGAAGCAATGGGTGGAAACTAATCAAGGAGAGAAGCAACTTAGAACTAAGGAGAAATTTCCTGGCAATTAAAACAATTAATCAGTGGAACAACTGATTCCTACCCTCTGGAATCAGTTGCCCCCAGAGATAAGGAGAATCCAAGACCTCAGTGCCTTCCTCCGTGCCCTTAAAACCCACTTTTTCCAGCAAGCCGGGCTGGCTTAAGAAGAAATTTTTAAATGTTTTAATTGGTTTGTGATTTTTAATTTTTGGGCCAAATTTATATATATTTTAATTGTTTTTTAATATTTGTATTTCATGTTCTTAATTCTGGCTGTACACCACCCTGAGTCCTCAGGGAGAAGGGCGGTATATAAATTGAAAATAAAATAAAATAAAATAAACTTACTCAATCCTTACTCAAAACAGCTTGAGTAGAATAGCCTAAAGATAAAACAGCAGCTGGACTAAACATTCATGTAACTATCATTTTACATTGAAACAACTATAAAGAGATTTTGCACTGGCTTATACATCCTTGGTTGGGGGAAAAGATGTCATTTCAGCACCATGGACAGTAGCAAGGTTCCAATGGAATGTTTACCATTAAATTCATATTTGATTACTAATCCTCATAAACTACCCTATTAAACATTCCATATTGAAAGAAAACCAGGTCAGGGACCTATCAAGGGTCGCCAGCCAAGAGCTCATCCCTCATGTATTGCCCCAAAAAGAAACATGCTTGCTTGATATTAAACGGTCAAGAGTCTAATTCAAGCATTTTAGTCCTGTGTCTGTAGGATCTGTCTACACCACATAAATTCAGATCGTACGCTAGGAATCAATCCATTGAACTCTCATTGGTTCAATCTTGTTGAGGCAGCACATCCTTCAGCGTGCCAGCTCCTGGGCAGTTCTGTGTCTTGAGGGACTTGCAAGAACTAAAATGAGGAAGAAAACCATCAAAATAAATAAATATAGCTGGCTGTAGAGGAATCCAATAAATAATCGGCAGACATATCTAAATGTCAGCTACGTTTTCTAAATAAGAATTCAACATCCTGTATTGGAAAACAATAGGAATTCCTTTACCAGAAACTGGAGCCAGAATATTATCTGCTAGAAATGGCTTTCAAGAAGAGACTGTCCGAAATGGTGTAGGGTCTCCTGCTTGGGTGGGTGGGGGGGTTGGACTAGATGACCCACAAGGTCCCTTCCAACTCAGTTAATCTCTTAAAAGATAAACCCAATAGAGGTAGTCTAAATGAATTTACAACGCTTCATTTAGTGACCATTTGTTCTGCCCCAGCTACGGACCCCAAAGAACACAGCACACACAAAGTCTGTACAAAATTTAAATTTACTAAAATAACTCAGTCTTTTCCAAACAAAGGCTGTTAATAAACTTTCTTAACAACCTACAAGAAATCAAAGATAAAGTAATCACAATCATCTTACTAAGGTTGGCAGAAAGCCCAGAAGCAATTTGCAGAGAATCCAGATGCCAAAGAAAACGAACTAAAGTTGTTCCCTACAAATTGCTTCAGTTGGCGTTCCTCCTTAAATAGGCTAAAGGAGTGGCCAATTAGCCCCAAGCCTTACTCTCAAGGAGACCTCCTCCTGAGGAGCCACTCCGGCCTTTTGGCAGCTCTGCCCGCCCGTGCATCGAGAAGAGGCTCCTCCTGTTCGTCCTCTTCACTTATGGGAGCTTCTGGAGGTTCTGAAGGCCCTGGCTGAATCCCCGTCTCTGGCACCACATCTTCTCCAGCCTCCTCATTGTCTGACTCGAGCGCCCGCTGCACAGGCTGCTGGCGCAGCACCACACCAGCCTCCTCACTGTCAGAATCAGCTACTAGCTACACAGGCCGCTGACGGGCCACAACACCGTTTGAAGTTACAAGGGCCCTGAAAAAAGGGACTTGTAACACCTATGAACATAGCAGCTTCCCTATGGTCATGTGATCAAAACTCAGAGGCTGGGCAACTGACTCATATTTATGACGGGTGCAGTGTCCCGAAATTACGTGATCTGCTTTGACGACCTTCTGATGAGCAAAGACAATGGGGAAACCAGATTCATTTAACAACTGAGTTACTAATTTCATGCCTGCAGGGTTGTAAAATGGGGTGAAATTCACCGAACAACTGTCTCACTCAGCAACAGAAATGTGGGGCTCCGTTGCGGTCACAAGTTAAGGATTGCCTGTATTCTTGCAAATTTTGCACAACACACACACACACACACACACACACACACACAGTCTGCTGTTCTTCCACATTTTCCGGGATTTTCAGCCAGAATGATTGAAAATATCTTGGGACGACATCTTCCAAATTACAGCATTCGGGGGCACATGTGTTTTTATAAAATGGAAATTGGGCTGCCTTATTCAACTTGGTTTAAAGATATGAAATGCTAGGATCCTTCACTGTAATCAAATCAGAAGCCTGGGAATTTAACACTACTGGAAATTCTGAAAGCTAACTTGGCAACATGTCCGAGGGCATTGCGTCAGAGGAGAGCTGAGCTGGGTAATTTGCAAGATTTTTATTCCCAACTGGAATGAGCGTAATATCCTTTGCTGTTAGCCTCACTTTCAGTGTGTTTCTGATATTATATATGGAGTATTAGGGTCACATATCTGTGGCCCCAGCAGGCTACCAAGGTGATGATTTGATGGGACATGGAGACAATTAAACCACCTTTTTCCCAGGGTAGGGTAGGGTAGGGTAGGGTAGGGTAGGGTAGGGTAGGGTAGAATGGAATGGAATGGAATGGAATGGAATGGAATGGAATAGAATAGAATAGAATAGAATAGAATAGAATAGAATAGAATAGAATAGAATAAATATAGGAGAGGAGAGAATGGAGTGGAGTGGAGTGGAGTGGAGTGGAGTGGAGTGGAGTGGAGTGGAATGGAATAGAATAGAATAGAATAGAATAGAATAGAATAGAATAGAATAGAATAGAATAGAATAAATAGAGGAGAGGAGAGGAGAGGAGAGGAGAGGAGAGGAGAGGAGAGGAGAGGAGAGGAGAGAATGGAGTGGAGTGGAGTGGAGTGGAGTGGAATGGAATGGAATAGAATAGAATAGAATAGAATAGAATAGAATAGAATAGAATAGAATAGAATAGAATAAATATAGGAGAGGAGAGGAGAGGAGAGGAGAGGAGAGGAGAGGAGAGGAGAGGAGAGGAGAGAATGGAGTGGAGTGGAGTGGAGTGGAGTGGAGTGGAATGGAATAGACTAGAATAGAATAGAATAGAATAGAATAAAGTAGAATAGAATAGAATAGAATAAATATAGGAGAGGAGAGGAGAGGAGAGGAGAGGAGAGGAGAGGAGAGGAGAGGAGAGGAGAGAATGGAGTGGAGTGGAGTGGAGTGGAGTGGAATGGAATAGACTAGAATAGAATAGAATAGAATAGAATAGAATAGAATAGAATAGAATAGAATAGAATAAATATAGGAGAGGAGAGGAGAGGAGAGGAGAGGAGAGGAGAGGAGAGGAGAGAGTGGAGTGGAGTGGAGTGGAGTGGAATGGAATGGAATGGAATGGAATGGAATAGAATAGAATAGAATAGAATAGAATAGAATAGAATAGAATATAGGAGAGGAAACGAGAGAATGGAATGGAATGGAATAAGCTGGAAGGGACCTTAGAGGTCTTATAGTCCAGCCCCCAAGCAGGAGAACCTCTACTATTTCAGACAAGTGACTGTCTAGACTCCTCTTAAAAACTTCCAGTGATGGAGCCCCCCACGATTTCTGCAGGCAAGCTATTCTACTGGCCAATTGTCCTCACTGTTAGAAATTTGTTTTCCTTAAGTCCCCGTTGCTTCTCTTTTTGATTAGTTTCCATCCATTATTTCTTGTCCTGCCCTCCAAGTGCTTTGGAGAATAATTTGACACCCCCCCTCCTCTTCTTTGTGGCAGCCCCTCAAGTACTGGAATGCTGCAACCCTGTTACCCCTAATTCGTCTTTTCTTTATACTAGCCAAACTCAAATCCTTTCTGCTCAATTTTGACCAGCGAGGCAGGTCAAAACCAGGTGGCTTGGTAAAGGGACCCCTAATAGTCAGGCCACAAGCAAGTACCTATTTTGAACAACAACAGAAGCAACAAAAAAAACACCTTTTGGCCTCCTTCTCCAAAGGCACTTAATTATCCCTTCCAAAACTCGTCCTTTATTTACCTGAGTAAAATGAACATTTGCTCTTAATTATCCTACTGGCTGAAACGCAAAATATCTAAGAGAAAAAAGAAACAAATCTGATCAGCAAACGGCACTATAAATACCGTCTGTCGAGCAAGTGGGTCAAGAGAATCCACGGAGAACTAATTTGCTCGTGTTCCAGCATAACAATAAGTATAAAGATAGCTTGTTTCGTATTTTGCTGTTTTGAATGGCAACACGGTTTGACTGCCTTCGAGTTTGTGGCAGTGGTGAAATGTAAAATTTGTTACTACTGGTTCTATGGGCGTGGGCTTGGGGGGGTTAATGTGTCTGGGTGGGCGTGGCCAACTTTCTTTTTTCTTTTTTAACTTTTAAAAGCATTTTTCTACAACCTTAAGAGGTTGCAGGAAAAAAATGCTTCTAAAAGCCTCTGCCGATCAGGCAACTCAGCTGGGATCATCAGAGGCTTTTAAAGGCATTTTTTTTTCTAACAACCTTTTCAGCTGAAGAGGTTGCAGAAAAAATGCTTTAAAAAGCCTCTGACGATCCTAGCTGAGCCACGCAATCATCAGAGGTTTTTTTTTTTTTTAACTTTTAAAAGCATTTTTTCAGCCGAAGAGGTTGTAGAAAAAATGCTTTTAAAAGCCTCTGACGATCCTAACTGAGCCACGCAATCATCAGAGGTTTTTTTTTTTTAACTTTTAAAAGTATTTTTCAGCCGAAGAGGTTGTAGAAAAAATGCTTTTAAAAGTAAAAAAAAAAAAAAGCCTCTGATGATCGCACGGCTCAGCTGGGCATGGGGGGGGGGCAGGGATTTTTGCTACTGATTCTCCGAACCACCCACCGCCATCGCTACCAGATCGGGTGATCCGGTCCGAACCGGGAGCATTTCACCCCTGCTTTGTGGGCAGGTTCTGGAGAGGCTGGTGCCATGTTTAGGTTTTGAGCGGCTGTGGCCAAAACTGTCTTAAATTAATTGGTGGGGATCAGTGATGGGTTTCACTTATCTTTGCTACCGGTTCGCTCACATGCGCAGAGTGTATTTGATAACATCCGGGAGGGTGGGCAGAGCCTCCCACCACCGCTCCTACCGATTCTCGCGAACCGGTAGCAACCCACCCCTGGTGGAGATGATCCCACCTGAGAGGAACAATGTGAAGACTATAAACCAGCAATCATGGCTTACAATGTGCATGCTGAGAACCAGCACGAAAGCACTTGCTTTCATAAGGGGTGACTCTCTAAAACAAGAGTTTCCCCAACCTTAGCAATATTATAATGTGTGAACTTCAACTCCCTGAATTCCCTGGCCAACCGGAATGGGGGAATTCTAGAAGTTGAAATTCATGAATCTTAAAATTGTCATGGTTGAAAAAACCTTGCACTAAAAGGATATGAAGAATTTGAAGAATGTTTAAGTATAAGCATTCTTAGTTCTAAGAAGACATTTCCTGACAGTTAGAACAATTAACCAATGGAACAACTTGCCTCCAGAAGTTATGAATTCACCAAGACTGGATGTTTTTAAGAAGAAATTGGACAACCATTTGTTTGAACAGGTATAGAGTTTGCTGCCTGAGCTGGGGGCTGGACTAGAAGACCTCCAAGGTCCCTTCCAACTCTGTTATTCTATTCTATTCTATTCTATTCTATTCTATTCTATTCTATTCTATTCTATTCTATTCTATTCTATTCTATACTCTACTCTACTCTACTCTACTCTACTCTACTCTACTCTACTCTACTCTGTCCTGTCCTGTCCTGTCCTGTCCTGTCCTGTCCTGTCCTGTCCTGTCCTATCCTATCCTATCCTATCCTATCCTATCCTATCCTATCCTATCCTAAACATCTCTACAACAATAGACTGTCAACTATTTAATATGGCTGCTATAACTCATTGTACAATACATACGTATTTTCTAACAAATTGTCATTGTCTTGAGAGCAGAGAAGTAGGAACAGGCCTCTCAAATTGCCCCGCTTCTACTCTGCTAAGCTTATTTGAGTAACTCCATAGGAGTTAAACACAAGCACTGTTTCATTAGGCAATCTTAATTGGCATTAACAAATATTTCAGGATGCTATATTTTCTTAATTACAAGGGGGAAAGGCAAGTACAGCACTAACTATTAAGGTCACTTTACAATTGTAACACCTTTCCACTGCTGGCGGCAAGAATAATCAAGCAATTATGCGGGTGAAAAAATTCTTGCAACTTGCAAGCATGAAGCACTCGGATAACAGAATAGAATAAGAGAGTTGGAAGGGGCCTTGGAGGTCTTCTAGTCCAACCCCCTGCTCAGGCAGGAGACTTTATACCATTTCAGACAAATGGTTGTCCAAACACTTCTTAAAAACTTCCAATGATGGAGAATTCAGAACTTCTGAAAGCAACTTCTCTTCCACTGGTTAATTGTTCTCATTGTCAGGAAATTTCTTACTTCTAGGTTGCTTCTCTCCTTTATTAGTTTCCATCCATTGCACCTTGTTCTGCCTTCCGATGCTTTGGAGAATAGCTTGATTCCCTCTTCTTTGTGGCAGCTCCTTAGATAATGGAAGACTGCTATCATGTCACCCCTAGTTCTTCTTTTCACTAGATTAGACATTTCCGCAACAGTTCATCATATGTTTTAGCCTCCAGACCCCTTATCATCTTTGTGATAGATAGATGATGGATGGATGGATGGATGGATGGATGGATGGATGGATGGATGGATGGATAGATAGATGGATGATAGATAGATAGATAGATAGATAGATAGATAGAATAAAGGTAGAAGATAGACAAGACAGACAGATAGATAAATAGATAGTTAGATGATATAGATAGATAGATAGATGATAGTTAGATAGATAGATAGATAGATAGATAGATAGAGATAGATAGATAGATAGATGATAAAGACAGACAGATAGATAGATAGATAGATAGATAGATTAGATAGAGATAGATAGATAGATAGATAGATAGATAGATAGATAGATAGATAGATGATAAAGACAGACAGACAGACAGATAGATGATAGATAGATGGATGGATGGATGGATAGATAGATAGATAGATAGATAGATAGATAGATAGATAGATAGATTAGATAGATTAGATAGAGATAGATAGATAGATTAGATAGATAGATAGATAGATAGATTAGATAGAGAGATAGATAGATTAGATAGAGATAGATAGATAGATAGATAGATAGATAGATAGATGATAAAGACAGACAGACAGACAGACAGATAGATAGATAGATGATAGATAGATGGATAGATAGATAGATAGATAGATAGATAGATAGATTAGATAGAGATAGATAGATAGATAGATAGATAGATAGATAGATAGATAGATAGATAGATAGATAGATGATAAAGACAGACAGACAGACAGATATAGCATGAATGTATGGCATGCTGGGGTAAAGATGAAATGCCTGATGTGGGTATGGCCAGAACCAAAACTAAATTTAAAACTAACGGAATCGCACAAGGCCATTAGATTTATCCAAGCCATTAAGCATGAGGGCCCTTTGTCGCTAAACATTTTCCATTGTCAGACGAACAATTGTAATTTTGACAACAGATTTGGAAAGGCATGACAATGAAAGCCTTGGGAGGGTCACTTGGAAATTAAAGACCTCGAGTTATACATCTGGCTTTGAACAATAATCATCTTTTTGAGCCCAGGGTGAAAATAATCATTTTCAGAAACATCAGGGGCACCATCACAGTTTGAGAGTCCTAGCTAATCAGAAAATGATCATTTACAGAAAAGTGAATCGATGGGGATGGCCTGAAACACTATTTCGTATAGCAGGGGTGGGGGACTATGGCCCTTTTATAACTATCTATGGCCCTTTTATGACTTGTGGACTACAATTCCCAGAATTCCTGAGCTCAGGAATTCTGGGACTTGAAGTCCACAAGTCATAAAGGGGCCATAGTTCTCCACCTCTGCCTTATAGGAGGATCTTCTCAGTTTCCAATTAACCTTTTCTGGAGGAAAGTAAAAGGTAAAGGTTCCCCTCGCACGTATGTGTAGTCGTTCCTGACTCTAGGGGGCGGTGCTCATCTCCGTTTCAAAGCCAAAGAGCCAGTGCTGTTCAAAGACGTCTCCGTGGTCATGTGGCCAGCATGACTCAACACCAAAGGCGCACGGAACGCTGTTCCCTTCCCACCAAAGGTGGTCCCTGTTTTTCTACTTGCATTTTTTAACGTGCTTTCAAACTGCTAGGTTGGCAGAAGCTGGGACAAGGAACGGGAGCTCACCCCGTTACACGGCACTAGGGATTCGAACCGCTGAATGGCCGACCTTTCGCTCGACAAGCTCAGCATCTTATCCACTGAGCCACTGCGTCCTTTTTCTGGAGGTAGCTGAGCATATTTTTAAATACAGTACTGAACCACAATTCTTTACTGTTGAAAATTTTGCACAAAGACTCCGTGCTCCTGAGGTTTACCTAGATATCAAGAAAGACGGATTTGGTTCTATACCATGCCAGCCTGATTTACTACTGTTGAAATCGATCTATGTTTCATATTAAAAAAATAGTTAAAATTGGCTGGGAAACAGGGCTGGTGGGCCCTACGATGGCGATGGGTCGAAATTAATCCAAGAGAAGAAGCAACCTAGAACGAAGGAGAAATTTCCTGACAGTGAGAGCAATTAACCAGTGGAACAGAAGTTGCCTTCAGAAGTTCTGGATTCTCCATCACTGGAAGATTTTAAGAAGAGTTTGGACAACCGTTGTCTGAAATGGTATAGAGTCTCCTGCTTGAGCAGGGGGTTGGACTAGAAGACCTCCAAGGCCCCTTCCAACGCTGTTCTTCTGATTGCAATGTTCATAGGCATCTCGACGACAACCCTAACCCTATATCTTCCTTACCCCCAAAGAATGAGCTCTGGGACTGTTTTCCAACACTCACAAAGTTGCTCCTGCTTTCCACTAACTTTAGCTTAGTTAAAGATGTCAAAACTGCGGTTCAGATTGACAGGTTTACAGATTAACAGAGTCGGAAGGGACCTTGGAGGTCATCTAGTCCAACCTCATTGCCCAAGCAGGAGACCCTATACCATTTCTGACAGATGACAGTCGTTCAAACCAGTTCAAACCAGCCACGCTGGTTAGCGGAGCGCTTAACAATGTTCGCCTAAAATCAAACCTGAGGTCAAGAGAAAGAAAACCACAAAGGATGAAATGCCGACTGCAACGAAGAAGAGGAGAGGGGGCGGGAAGAGAAAAACGGGACACATTTGCCCTAGAAACATTTTAAAAAGCAGGTGAGAATACAAAAAGAAGAGAGAACAGAAAAAAACCCCAGACTTTTGTCTGTCTCTCCTTATTATCCAAATGCAAAGGCAATAGTGTTTTTTTGTGTGTGTGTGTGTGTGTGTCATTGCATAAGGATTGCCTGCATAACCGCAGCTTATATTATATTTTAAGGTTTGCATTATACTTAGACTGACTTTTGAAAAACCTGCCAATAAAACACTGGAACTATTTCTCAATATATCATATATACTGTATAGAGAGAGTAGATAGATAGATAGATAGATAGATAGATAGATAGATAGATAGATAGATAGATAGATAGATAGAAGATAGATAGATAGATAGATGATAGATAGATAGATAGATAGATAGAAGATAGATAGATAGATAGATAGATAGATAGATAGATAGATAGATAGATAGATAGATAGATAGGAATATATATATGTTTTCGTAGATTTTCACAGGTAGAGGTATGCAAGTTTTGGTGTATTCGGGTCTTTTCCCGTATAAGATTTTTTTTTTTTTAATTTGATTTATATGCCGCCCTTCTCCGGAGACTCAGGGCGGCTTACAATGCGTTAAGCAATAGCCTTCATACTTTTGTATATTTTTACAAAGTCAGTTTATTGCCCCCACAAACTGGGTCCTCAATTTACCTACCTTAGAAAGGATGGAAGGCTGAGTCAACCTTGAGCCTGGCAAGATTCGAACTTACTAATTGCAGACAGCTGGAGTTAAATTACAATGCATTAGTCTGCTGAGCTATCCAGGCTCCTGGATTGAGAGTATCTTGGCAATGTTTTGACAAGGTCACACTCGTCATCTTCAGGCGGGTGGACGGCTCAGGCTCCGCCTCTGTCTCTCTCTCTCTCTCTCTGCCAGCTCCATTCCCTCTTCCCCCTTGGAGCTCTCAGGTTGCCTTGATACTGATCCTGACTCCCACGCCTCCTCCTCATCTCATTCGGCTGCTGGAGGAGCCAGTGGCCAACAGGCCACCACACCACCCAAAGACCCAACAGCACCACAGAATAGTGGAACAGCCTTTTATGAATCTAGCCAATTCAGTTAGAACCACTGAGCTCTGCAGGACAGATTCCCCAGAGTCTACCTTCACAATGGCCGTCTTGGGCCTTCGCTGATCTTTAAAAAGTCCTTCAAAAACGATGTCACTGGGACATTTTAAGGTAGGGAGGATTCCAATTAGACAAAGGCTCAAGGAAGAAGCATAGTCCACGGAGAGAAAGCAATTTAACTAAAGATGACACCACCACTTGTGATGTCTTAGACTCCAATACCAATTCCCCCTACGTCCAATTAAACACAGAATCTCTGGGATAAAAAAAAAAAACCCACAACATTTTTCCAATGTTGGCTTTTGATTCTCTTAGAGAAATGGCCTTATTCTTTCATCCTTGTGTCATTTCAAACACCGTTACCATTAGATGCAAGCCCGTAACTTTCTCAAAAGGAAGTCCGAGCGAAGCTGGTGCATTTTGATAAACTTGGTGTCAACCCTGAAGCTGACCTGACCAAGGCCATTTTGAGGCTTCAGTGTTGTCACACTGGAGCTGAGGGATAGGGTGGCGGGGAATAGAGATAGGTGGGGTTTTGTAGCCAAAACAAAATAGTTTCTCCTGGGAACCAAGGACATTCCCACAGGTGATCGGAGAGAGGAGGAGTGAAGTTACTAGGCAACCGGACGGAACCTGATTGGACCATGTGACTGATTGTTTGGGGAAGGAAGAAAACTTTTCTTCCTTGGTAGTACAGTGGTCTAAAGTACCATGTTATTAAGACCAGCTGCCTGCAATTACTGCAGGTTCGAATCTCGCCAGGCTCAAGGTTGACTCAGCCTTCCATCCTTTCTAAGGTAGGTAAATTGAGGACCCAGATTGTGGGGGCAATAAGCTGACTTTGTATAAAAATATACAAAAGTGTGAAGGCTATTGCTTAACGCATTGTTAGCCGCACTGAGTCTCCGGAGAAGGGCGACATATAAATCAAATTTTTTTAAACAAAACTTTTACTTTTAATTAGGTGAAAACCACGGGAACATTCAGAGTCGGTTTTCACCAGCCTCTGCCAATATGATATATCCAATAAAACAGATCTTTGGGGAATCTACCTGCCTCGGAGTTTCGTTCGTTATGGGTGTATTACTTGGAACCATATTTGGAGAACTTAAAAAGATGAAAAGGTTTTTGGGCCTGGTAGCAGAATCCGAAAATATCTTTTTATTTTCAGCAATGAAGAAAGCAAACAAGGAACAACTTTTCTAAGCCCCTTTGCAGTCTTCAAAGAAAAGAGGACAAGCGAAGTGGGGGAGAGAGAAGACCAGTGAAGAAATGTCTCTTCTACTTTTCTAAGGATAAAATTTAATGCCGAGGAAAGGAATTCTGCATTGCCTTCTTTACCTGTTGCCATTCAAGCTGATGAAAGAGAATTACTTCCAAAAAAAAAATGTTTTTAAAGAAAAGGAGTCGGGGACAGGCCTACAAATAGAGGGAAGATGGCTTGAACCTACTGCTTTTGAGATGGTCCTTGTAGTAAAACCATCCCTTTCTAGCTGTAATTACAACAAGTGCCAAAAATCAGGACTACATGTTAAGCTCCCGTTAAGCTGATTTGTTGCTCATGCCTAAACACAAGAATCTAGTCACCTAAATTGGCGCCAGATAAGAGTCAACCAAGTTCAAGAGGGGTTGGATTTAAACTGCTTGTGGGAACGCAGTTCCCAGGTGTGCCTTATGAAAAGGGACAGGGCGCTGTCCTCCTGAGTCGTTGGGTCAGCCTGCGCTGTTCTCACCTTCTCTCCACTCTCCGTGCTCTGGGATCAGGAGAGGGCAGTCCTTGCTCATCGCCTGAGCTCTGTCGCTCCTCATGTCCACTGCTTGCCTTCTCTTGGTCATCCTGCCCCCGTTCCTCCCTGCTAACAAGCTGTCCCAATTC